>DWAJ01003669.1:0-14301 GCA_018238005.1 Eurema mandarina
TTTTAATGTTTTTAACAATGTATTTCATTAGTATTGTAGTAGCTTTTAACCAGTTAAGACCTAGAATTAAAAATTATAAAAATAAATTCTTTTTTTAATTAAATCTCGCGACGCCGAAACATAACTCGAGTACAAAGTAAATACTTTTAATATAAAGGTCAATTATTATTAGTATTGAATAATATTTTTGTTCTAGATATGAAAATCCTGTGATATTGTACTTGGGAGGCTATAAACATTTTCAACAAGCAAGAAATCTCTTAGAAACTATCACCACACCAGATCAAGAGGTATTGTTTTTTGACAAAAATTTGATATTAATTAGTAAAAAAAGTTGGTTTTAATAAGTAACTGTATTTAATGTATGTGTAATGGTCGGTAATTGAGCTAGATGCCCACCTAATAGAAATCTGTACATATTATTACCAAGTCAATATTGACTTTACAAATAGAAGGGTTATGAAGGTTAATAAAACTCAATATAACATTCAGAAATAGAAGAAGAAAGAAAATATGTTTTTTTCAAACGTTTTTCCACTTTTTTGTTTCAGATCACGGATCTCCTCAAAGTGGCCAAAACGAATTTCATAGTTCTTAAGTTGTTAGCAGATGGTCACAAAAAAGATTCTACTACGCAACCAGAATTCGACTTTTCAGTCCATAGACACTTTCCTATAATTAAATTACCTTAATCATAATATATCAATATTGAATTTGATAAAAACTAGTCCTCAAATATCATATGAAATGTATTGTAAAGATATCGCTGAAATATACATGTTTTGCAATTTAATGTTTTATTAATATTTGCTTTTGATCCTTCAACTTTTACTTTAAATACGAGGTCGTAGTACAAAAAATGTGACGTCACGATACACATAGACTTTTTAAAAAGAAGTATACGATCGTTTTGCAGTAGTACCGTTTTACCAGTAATATAATGAATCATCAGCCGATGAAAGTCAGAAGTACCTATATTTCTTCAACTAGGCTGTATTATAAATTACCATTAATATTCAATCACTACATTTTATATTTTTATTAGTACATCTTTCTGCTCTTCATTTAGGAGAATTGTAGGAGGTATGGGCAAAGATGTTTGCTTACCACTAGTTAAATCTTCTGTCAATTAAGTTCAGAAAGTTTTTTAAGTACAGAAAATAACCGGCAAGGAAATGCTAGTTTTTTTTTTATATTCATCATTAAGACTTCTTGCCTTGTATAATATTGCACACCAGAAAGAAAAGTAAGAAAATAAAACACAAGAAAAATAATTAAATAAGGTTCGTAGTTTTAATGTTTATCTTTAGTAAATAACAGCTGTAACATTGTCATAAATACTTGGTTATTTAACTATATATCTATATTATTAGAAAATAGTATCTTGACGTATACATTCGTTTTTTTATTTATAAGAAAATAAAATTAATAAATATAAAAAACGAACAATTATAATAAAACAGAGTTTGTGGACATGCAGACCACCTTGTCGTTGCTTTATAAAATGAATGGCAAATTACTTCTTGTTTCGAACCAAGGAATATAATGGCATTGTGCAAATATTAAAATATACATATTATATTCGTAGCCATTTACGTCAAGATATTCTTTATACACACACATTAATATTTTTAGCGAACGTGTAGCGAGTTCTTTGGTATAAAAATAATATTAAATTAAGTGCACACAAAATTTTTTATATACCTATCTACTTACGAGACGCGGATTTAAACGTGCAATTATTATTTTTATTTTATTTTACCTCTACTATATCTTAAACTCAAACGCAAATCAGATTTAAGTGCGTACTTAATTCGACTTATTTTGACAGTTCGAACAATAAATCGAAATTCGAATTTCTATTTAAAAATGTCATTTTCGAGTATTAATAGCCATTACAATTGTTATGAATTTTTTACCATTAGTTATATATTTTTATTCATATTTCTAGAACAATCATAAATTATACTTAAATATTTTTAATTCTCTTCTTCATCATCCGAATCAGCATCCGACACATCCGTGTAGCAGTCATGTTCAATGGCGTTAACATTTAAGAAATCCGTTGTTTGAGGTCCTAAAAAAATTATGCGAATATTAATATCAATTACAAGTTAATATTATGTACATTTTGATCTATTGAGAATGGTTGAGGTTTGTCTTTTAAGCGCTCTATCGTGTTAACAAGGTATTGATTTTATAAGCTAGGATGAGCTCTCATGAAGGTTGATGTCTACCCACCGATGAAATGAATACGTCAACGTGTTCTCGATAATAATCCCCATTTCCTTAACAATTAATAGGAAAGTAGGTAAACATTTGTTTTTTTATTTCAATAATAGTTCGTTGGTACGGTTCGTATTGGTTTATACTTATTTTAAAACATCATAAGTAATGGATGATACGCTCAATAAATTGCATCACGTATAAAACGCTTATGCCGGAATACTGAAACGCTCCTCAAACTTAAGTACAATTCAAACCAGTAAATTTTCACAGTTCGCCATACAAATAACAAATCTGTCAAAATTACGAGACTTGAGGCGTGCTTAAATTTGAATTGCGAACGAGTATTTGGCCGTAAGTCTTATAATAATTGATCTTAATATACCTTCAGTATAAACGACACTCGCGCCAAAATCTTGCACCGGGGTAGGCGTCACGGGACGATCTACTTTAATAACAGCTGTCGCGTTTTCTTCCTTGTCCCCTTCTTCATCACTTTCAATTATTATCTCTATTTCTTCGCAGTCCTCAACCTATAAATTATTATACATTACTAAAATAAGCCAACGCGGTGCAAATAGCTATGATTGAGAAACCTTACAAGGAGTCTTGTATAATGGTATTTTAAAGTAGTCTGTCGCAATATAAATTTCTATTGAGTAAGTTAGTTATTGATCCTGAAATTATAAAAAATATATTTCATGCTTTTTATAGCACTTTCACCATAATATATAGTCAGTGTATTAGAGGGCCTACATTATATTACATTGGGGGCCTAATTTTACTTTTCTACCTTCATAGGTCTTTTATTTTTCTGCTTTTGTTTATAAGATGACTAACTATACATTCGCGAAGATTTTAAGGATTGCGTTTGTCTAAGGGTGAAAGTGATTGCTAACTAAGTAAGACAAACGATCTCATTTGCCAGATTATCCTTAAAAAAATTAACAAACCGGTAAATCAAAGGACTGCTGCTTGTTTCTGAACTCTTGCCGCAGTTGGGCTGAGGTCGGTGTTGGTGCTATTTTGCACTGACTAGGCGACGGAGTTCCTCGACTGCTGCAACCTTCGTTCACTTGGTAGCCGACTTCCAAGTTGAGAGCTAAGTTAGGGTTGCCTGCGAACCTACGCTTGCGGAGTTGGCAACCAGTTTCTTCTTCCATTATGAGCCTAGTTTTACGTTTGAATTAGAATTTAATTACTTCAAATTTTTCTTATTATTTTTTATGCCTAACGATGATATTTCAGTCAAGGTCGAACTTTAATGTGCTACTTATAATTGACTCAAAATAAAATTAAAAAAAAAACAAAACTAAAAATTAAGGCAATTGGACAATAGTAGCTTCTTAACTACTTTTAGGTATTATGCAAAATTATACCTGAATTTGCTTTACTGAATTTGGAGAATATATTCTGTTTCTTTTCTTTGGATAAAAGATGTCTTTATTTGACTTGATTTCAAAATAAGGCCCTACTTTATCGGTTTTTTATATAAATTAAAATATACCTACTTTTATAATTTTCCGTAGAAACTGTAAATATCCTGTTCACAGTCACGATTCACAACACTCACTTGGTAACTATATCTTCGTAACCCACATTGGTCACGACTAGACCAAGGACTCGAACTCGGTAACAAGGAAGCCTTACGATCTAATCCGTACCGCTTAGTTCGAACTGCGAACCTTTTTCCGCAATGAATCTTTATATTTCTTTATAAATATTATATGAAATAACTTACATCCTGGTAGGTATTGTTTCTTTAAGTTTATTGATCATAACACACACACACACACATATGTACATCTCATTATATCAAAAAATTTACAATCAAGCGTGTGTTCTAATCAAAAATTTTATAACATAACGTCTGATAAATAAATAAATGAACTAAAAATAGCTGTAAAAGATAATTTCAGCTCTCTCATTATAAAAGCAAATTATTTATTTAGGTATATACCATCACTCCATCATCATAATTAATCATAGCGTCCTGCACGAAATTGACTTTCAATTTTACGTTTCATTTCATTTAATCATTAATTACGTCTAATCTTATGCTGTTAAAAATCAATTTGAAAACTTGCATATTTAATAGAGATCACCTATGTATGGTTTTTTTAGACAGAGAGTCATTTAAGAGGAAGGTTTATGTTTATATTTCAGGAATTAATGCGAGTAAAACCGCGGGTTTCAGTTGTAATTCTTTTCAAATAACCAAATAAAGGTATATATAATGAAATAGCATTGAATCAAAGCGGGATGCAATAGATTTTATAATAGCTATAATAGCTAGCTGCTGCTAGTTTCATATAAACTATAACTCTATGATGGAAAGACAGACAGACAAAGTTACTTTCGCATTTATAATATTAGTATGGATTATGTATATTTTGACAGTTCTGCTTCATAAAATAGGTATTTTCTTTGGCAAAAAATACGCAACGTAAAAAAACGCAAAGAAAATGTTTTCCACCTCAGCTACTTGTAGGTTTTCACCTCCCACTTCAGTGCTTATGCATAATCATTTGTTAAATACCTACATATCACGATACGTAACATCATTTACGAATTATAATATATTTATATGATTTTAAGTGATCTATAGGTATCTAAAAGACTTTTTTTGTAATAAGTAATCAATTAGGTAGAGTAATGTTTGACGAAGATACTTAATATAAACGTTATCGGTAGGTACCAAACTGCAAAAATAATTCCGCATGCTACTTACATGATTTTAGATTTAACATTTTATCGCTTTCAAAATGTCTCGCCCAAATACTTGATTCAGTTAAAGAAACAAACCGAAATAATTACTTATTTCGCAGTAGACATATACCGTTGCCTTATCAGGTAGACTGAACGATGGTGCCTAAATCCTAATCCATACTAATGTTAAATGCGAAAGTAACTTTGTCTGTCTGTCTTTCCATCACACTAAAACTACTGAACCGATTAGAATGAAATTTGGTACAAAGATAGTCTAAAGCTTGGGGAAGAACATAGGCTAGTTTTTTTTTAAATCAACCCCCAAAAGGTTGCGCGAGGCGTTGAAATTTTTGTAATGTTACGCTTTCACCGCTAAACCGATTGTAATGAAATTTGGTACACAGATGGTACAGACCCTGAGTTTGTTTTATACATAGGCTACTTTTTAACTGGAAAAAAAGGTTATCAGGGGGGTCAAAGTTTATATGAAAGTCCACGCGGACGGAGACGCTAGACGGGTAGTATACTATAATACAATGCCATAGAATACAGACTTCGGCAGTAAGTTCGAACAGGTAACTCCCATAAGATGACTCATACCGCTAAGCCTTCGAAAACTAGTGTTGATTATAGAATGTTTATGGCGTCAACAAAATAGCTTGAAATAGTGGACGTGCCGCCGTTAATCATATAATAAGTATGTGCTGTGATAATCAAGTTTAATTTATACC
The DNA here is from genome assembly GCA_018238005.1 of Eurema mandarina. NCBI lineage: Eukaryota > Metazoa > Arthropoda > Insecta > Lepidoptera > Pieridae > Eurema > Eurema mandarina. The sequence continues at coordinate 5,667 of DWAJ01003669.1, forward strand.
ATACTGGTCAGTTGGCCAGTTTACAAGCGGTCTGACCCAGTTCCTAAAGGCCAACAGAAATGTGCAGCCATTATTTGAATCTGTATATCATTTTAGAACACTTTATGAAACATTTTGATGTAAAATACTGAGCCTAAAATTCGCAAGACAGCTAGCCTTTATATCATGAATTTTGTTTAACGTATGATAAATATTATATCTAATATAATATTATAATATGCTTTTATGCACCTAGAAACAATACAGTGAATACCTATCATATTTTGCATAATTTTTATTACATGAAAAAAATGAAGCAACTTAAAACAAAAGAACTTGTTTTACGAAATAATAAGTGTATTTGAATACTTAATGAGTTTAAAATTTGTTTTTTTTATATAATTAAACAAAGATAATATTATTATTTTATATAAAATAGCAGCTTGTTGTCCTTCTGCATGTTATATATAAACAGACGGTCTTAGTAATTAAATACAATTCTAAACACATCGGCCCAAAGCTCATACCTACCAATATGAAGTCATTCCAGTTTCTATGTGTTGTTGTCCTGGCTTGCGGCATCCAGGCACAGGTAAGTTTTTGGCATAATTCAAATTATAAAATTTTATTTTAAGCATTATTATGTCAAATATTATGGCATATATTGGATGAAAATTGACTTTGAAAATGACTTTGAAATTGAAAATGACTGTGAAATTTGATTTTAATTTTGTCCATATTGTTATTTTTTCATTTTAGATCAGTTAAGTGTACTATAATACTGTAGTGCAGAAATTTCCTTTTTATTCTGTATTGTAATTAAGCCATGAAAAAATAAAATTTAAAAAAATGTCCAAGCCCACGATTATGTATACGGTGGTCAGGAAATAGGAACTAAATTTAAAATATTATGTAACTGACAAAATTGGGAGTTAGAGCCAAGTCATAGCTTTGATCATGGGGGATACTATCTGATGGTTCAGTTATCGGAACTATCTCTCTTACTGTCCTGTATATCATAATATACTTACTAAAAGTTATTTGCCTTACGCTATTTTCATAGGACATTTAATATCATTAATTTTTTTTTCAGAATGTCCATCTATCGCCGGAACAGAAAGAGAAAGTAACGCAATACGCTACAGATTGCATGAAAGAAACCGGAGTGAAACGTGAAATTATTGAAGAATCGCAAAAAGGTCACATAAGCGAAGATGAATCTTTCAAAAAGTTTTTATTGTGTTTCTTTCAAAAATCCGGGATTGCCACATCTGAGGGTAAACTCAATCAAGAGGTAGCATTGTCTAAATTGCCACCAGGTATTGACAAGGCAGCTGCTACGAAATTGTTTGAAGAATGCAAATCTAAAACCGGTACAGACATGGCTGACACAGCATTCCAAATTTACAAATGTTACTACGTTAACACCAAACAGCATGTTATCGTTCTTTAAAAAAATAGTTAACTTCCTATTTGCTTCAATTAATTTTAAAGATAACTGTTACTTCAGATTCGCAAAGAATTATTTTTTTTATTCGACATCTACTTGGTTATGGGAAGACGGACAAAACCGTGGCGCAAAACACGCGTTTTATTCAAATATGAGAAGGTGTGAATGATTTCTTCTTATCTGTTCTTAATTAAACAATAAACTGCACAAACATTTATTATTGACATCAAACTCATTTTTAACGATTAAACAATTACGACATGCTTAGCTATGTTTTAACATAAGAAATAGGGCAGTAAAATAAAATATTTACTGAGATTTATATTTTAATATAAAAATACATTTGACAAATAATTAATATTTCAAATTACCATACCAACATAACCATGTTTCTCGTTGAATTAAATTAAATTAAAAAGCTGTCATTTAAATTATTAAATTATCACAGGTCGAAACTTATCTAGAAATAACTAAATTATGTTTTATATTATTTCGTAAAATTTTTATTTTACATTGAGTGGAAATATTTTAACTATAATTAATACATAAGTTAACACCTAGTATCTATAACGTCAAGTTCTAAAGACGTATTATGTTGATAATTTGGTGAAGAATCGGTAGAATTTAACTTCTTATTCAGATCTTTCTTAAATTCGTCGTTCGCTGACATATTATCATAACCTTCACTGTAACCAGTTGAAAGATCATCCAAGTCTATTGAATATTCTGAATTTGTTTCCGAATCACCTTCGTGAGAGTTGTCACTCAAAATTCTATTTCTTGCACTGAATACTTGATTAACGTTTTGCCGTTTATAGTATTTATAGCACTGTTCTTTCTTTACTAAATTAAATTCTTCATCTAGGGGTACAAAATAAGTCTTAATATAGCCGGCCCCTTTTACAAATGTCTCTCCTCGATATGTAGTTAAAATACCACATTCATCCAAAATTATCGCCGTATTTTCAGTAACCTAAAAAAATAAAAAAGTTAGTAGAAACTCGTTCTTAAGAATATGAAAGTTCATATTTATATACTTATTCACTTACTTGAATTCGTGCGGGTTCTCCCGTAGAGTCCATTCTAGAGGCCATATTTACTGCGTTCCCCCAAATGTCGTACAATGGTTTAAGTGAGCCTACCACTCCTGCTGCTACTTCTCCATTTGATATACCTAGTACGTATAATGAGATTATTGTAAAAAAATCGATTTTCGTTTACTAAAGATTTCACGAATTTAAAAAGATTCACGTTGTATAATTAATAAATGAAGTATTCTATCTTACCTACACGAAGATTGAGCCCTTCGAAGCTTTGAAAGGATCCGCGATTGAAATTTTGCAGTTGCATCATCATTGCTGCGGCAAATTCAACCATTGTTAGGACTATGGCCTTGTTGTATGGACTATTTTGCCTCTTGTCTACCATGGAGCTATATGACGCTGAGTCGAACGAACCTCGCCTGTTGGGGTCTAATCCACATGCAGCCATATAAGTCCAACCAGCTACCTTTATTTTCTCTACCTTGTATACTGACGTACCAGTCAATAAAAGCTACAATAGAAAATACAATAATTATTCCAAGCATAATTTTACATATTTATAGCATCTCCTTAAATAATTGAATTGAAAATTGGAACTCACTCTATCGAAGTCTGAAATGACTTCATCCAGTATGTTTAATATTAATTTGTCACTAAACTCAGAGTCACTTTGAAAATCAAGCTTATAATCAGTAAGCGACGCAAACATAACAGCAACATTTTCATATTTTTCATAGTATAATTCATCTATGGATCTGTTGAGGTCTAAATATACTTGGACTGTAATGAAAGAAACAAAACCATTATAAACAACAGTATAGTTCGACTTATAGAACATTTATTATTATTAATCCCGTGGCTAAAATACGCTTACCTACATGAGCAGGCAAAATGTTTTCTAGAAGCATGTTATTTACTTTTAACATAGTCTCAGCCTCTTCTTGCTCTTCACTAAGTTGTATTTGCCACAAGTGATCCAAGCGATTTCTATATTCAGTAGTTCTATCAATCCAGTACAAAGTCACGGTAATAAAAATGACAGACAGTGTGTGGGACACTCTGGCGTCTAAACCAATGTTCCAAGTCACGTCATAGGCGAAGAAAGAAGTTTTTACTTCCCAAACGACCCACAAGTAGAATAAAGTCATAGCACCGGCGACTATCCATTTGAAAATGAAGAATACACGACTGAAGAGAAAATTCAGCAAGAGCGCGAGACTCCAGCATTGTGTCACGTGCTGTTGGGAATAAAAATTGTTATTTCACACAACCAATTATACAAACAAACATTTTATTATGATAAAGTGATTACCCACGACGACACGCAGTTCGATAGTACAGTCTCGTAAGGTTTAACTTGAACCTCGTTGCAGCCGATAACATTTAAAATCGATGTAGTAGCCAATCCAATGCTAATTATCAAATAAATCGCTGTCCGTATTTTCGTGGACTTTATCATGCCTACAGATATGTCATAAATGAATCTTAAACATTTATTTTTTGGTTCATCCACGCCTTTATACTTTGACCACAAAAATTGAAACCACGTAAGAGGTTGCAGGATTGCTAATACTATTAGAAGAATTGTATATGACAGCCACACGTACCATCCGAAATCGTACGACCTTAAAAAATATTATGATTATAAATGATGGTAATGTTATCATTAGGTATTGGTTTAAATCCATTATATTATTATGAATAAAATATACGACTAATACTACGATAAAGGACTTACCATCTCGTTGTAAGAATATTGACAAGTATGATTAAAGTTAGAATTATGAGACAACATGTTATGTAATACTTAAATAATGGGTCTGGGAGTGCTAGAAATGACTTTTCTAATTTCATACTTTTGTACATAAGAGTAAATCTATTAAGCCTCGATTCTTGTTTAAAATGTTCCCTGGAAAGAAAATTATCATTATTTATATTCCATTTACACTAAGATATTATAGAATTCCAAAATCATTGTTGTCCGGTAATATAATAACTTAAAGGTAACGAAATATAAAATACTTTTACCCACTTTCCATTAGTCATGTCTTCAATTTCCTTCGCCATTTGCGCGTCAGCTGCTTTTAACATTTGTTGATACTCAACTAGGTTTTCATCCATAAATGCAGTGGTTCTGCGGTAATTAGAACTTCTATTTTCCGATCGCTACTAGAAAGACAAAATAATAATATATCGATGTGGGACTTTAAAAGAAACTGCTATTAGGAGTCTAATATTAACGTTCCTACATATCTTAAAACTTACTCTACTTCTCGAACGCGGATTTATAATTTTATTAAGTCCAACAGACGCTCTTCGAAACGGCTTGTAGTCAGTCATTGGCTGAAATTGATATAATCTATTAACTTAAGGTATCTATGTAACTCGATAATTTAGTAGATTAGAAAAAAACGTAGTTATGGATACAAAATAGGTATTCAAACTTGACATTAATATAAAATCTAATATTTAGATTACTAATACTAGTACAATAATAAGAATTTGTTATTTATGAGTATAAAGTAAAGAATAATATGTAATTACCCTTGGTGGTCTGGTTAGTAGAAACGTTTCTAGTTTATTTTTCACAATGAACGCATCATTTTGAGATTCGAAGTTGGGTTCGATAATATATTCCCTCGCATAATCCAAAAGCAATTCCAGAGTTTGCTTTGTAACATGTACTTTTCTAAAACAAACGAATAGATTAAAAGATTTATATGGGTTTTTAAAATCCGCTTTCACGCTAGTTGTATTTAAAATGCTTTCAGGTTGAAAATACTGCGCTGCAATTCAAATTGTAGCGGCTTCTAAAAAATAGATTTATTTATTCAATTACAGTGCAGCTCGCTACAAATCAAGTTCGTTCATTCTGATGCATGCAGATAATCAATCTCTGTTTCACGTCACTGTTCCTACTGAAATAGCGTAACTATTGTATTAGCTACGAGCCAATTTATAGCGATTACCTTTAGAAATACTACTACATGTACATTCGACTTTTTATCTATATCTACATATAGAACATTATTCAAAGAATTCTCTTGTATACAATGCATATCAGTAAAAATAAATTTAGCGTTAAATTTCAATTTTAAGCCAACAACATCAGACTGTCTTATCTTTCTAATCGCTGACTTTGATAAGTTTAATCGTCGTGCTTTAGCTGATTTAAATATTTTTAACATTTAAAATACCTAATATTAGAATTTAAAACAATTTTTCCTTATTTCAACATTTTTTCAGCTAAATACAATGTAATTAGTTTTTGTTTGCTATGCAACGTAATGATTATTCGTATCCGTATTACTTAGTATTCGTATTTAATCTGTAAGAAATAGATATATGTATTATGTACTATATATTTACCCCGACTTTCCTGTAGATTCCATTTTATTAGCGATAGTAACATCCTTCGACCAAATATCAAATTGCCATTTGCGAATACCGATTAGTCCGCACAGTATTTTGCCTGAATGTACGCCAATTCTCATGTCAATGTTCAATGAACGTTTCTCCCTGTAAAAATAAAATAATATTATGATCACTTTAAGGAATAAATTAATACAAAGAACTCATAAAAGATAACCTGGACACGAAACTTCTTAAAAAGTCTTAAGATGAAAAAATGTGATAGAACATATTTTTAATCACAAAAGATTTTTTTGAGTAATGATCTTCTATGTTCATCTTGCTATGTCATGAACATTATACATAGCATAATATCCATATGTTTAATAATAATTAGGTCTAGACAAGACATTAAGATAAAGATAATGCTTAAAAATGTTATCTACAAAATACAAATTGGGCTTAAATAGATAGCTTTCTTTTACCGGACATCTTTGATAATGTTTATCATCTCTAGGCCAAGGTCCACGCAGTTTTTAGCGTGATGATCTGTTGGTTTCGGAATTCCACTCACGCAGTAATAACAATCGCCCAAAAACTTAATTCTTAGTACATCGTGCTCCTGAAACAGTTTTAAAATACGTCCTTTTATTATAGCCGAATTCATAGAATTTGATTCAAGTTTATTGGCTATGAATCATATATTTAATCTTTATATAAAATGAAAATCATTATGACAGTACAAAGTGAACCTATCTGCCTATTTAAATTCAGCTTGTCCTAGTTTGCGAGAGAAATCTGAAATTTTTGACAAATACAAATATTCCTATACTTGTTACTATTCTACCTAAAAATATTTTTCTGTTACATTTTTTATGGGGCCTAGCCGTCGTTTAACCCGCATTTATGCTTTCTCTTTCTTTATCTGATAAAAAACGTATGAAAATCGTAGTTTGGAAGATACTAGCATACATAGGGACAGACAGGAGAAAGCTCTCTTCGTATAAAAATAATTTTATACAAAGGGAGTTTAAGTAAATCTCACGAATTTATTACTGTATTAAAATTTTATATTAACAATTTTAATTTTTATATTATCATGTATTTTATTTATTAGATAATAAAAATGTCCAATTTTAATAAAAATAATTATAAATAAATGCAATAGAGAAATTAATATTATTATTCTTACTATACCTACTATATAATAATCGTTACAACTTACTTCAGACGCTTCATCGAATCTTCCAAATAGTTCGTTGAGCAGTTCCACCATTCGCATTGGCGATAACGTTGTAGATATTTTCGTGTAATTAACGACGTCTGCGTATAGAATGCTTACATTGTCATGCTCCTCCACATACAATTGACTGGAACGAATACAGAATTCTTAATATATAAATAAAGAGCTTCCTTTGTATTTCCACGCTTTTTACGCAGATAGAACATACAATGGAACACAAGTAATTTACGTAGGAGGTGTCTAAATACAGAGTTACATGGTTTGACTTTCGATAATAACAAATTCCCATAAAAATTGTACCTCTGTTTCCAATAATTCAACCATATTTAGAGCGATTTAAGGTTGCCTAAGGTTTCTTTTGTTAAGTTCTAGTATATGTTTGAACAAAATTAAGTTTAAAGCACAGTAAACAAAGGCAAAATTGCTTTCATTTTGATATAAGTAAAAGATTATACAATATCTATGTAAGAATTGATATGAAGGATGTGTTCCGTGAAACATAGGTATTACCAAGAATGTTCCTTCTGTAATTAGTTCCAACTATACAAAGAGCCTTGCATATACTAAGAATCAGTTGATAACAAGTTTAATATATTACATACCAATCTATACAACAATAATATCATATCACACACATATCTTGTTTATCTATCCTATTAGATTGCTTTGCTTTGTTTTGATAAATTGTATTTTGATTAGAAATTTGCAAGATTATTAGTTCCTAGTATAATGTTAATCTTAAAATTTACTTCTTGTTATTAACTAATTTTCAAACGATGTTTCTAATAGTTTTTTGGGTTTCCATATAAAATGGGGTTGTAATTTGATTATAATATACGTTGTTAATGAGTAAAGTATGTATTATAAAAATTGGTGGTCCCATGACTGCTCCAAAAGGACAGCGGTCAAAGAAAGAAGATAAAATGACATTCTCATCACTCGTCTTTTTTTAATATTCTCGTTTAAATTACTTATTAGAAACTTGTATCTCATCTAAATGTATAAAACAAAATTAAAAACAAACAAAGCATCGTATTATTCTAGAACATTATTTCACTTACCTAAAAGATCTTATATTATGACTCTGGCTTTGTGAACGAATATTCAGGAACATGTTTCTTATATCCTGTCTTATTTTCAACATAATGTGCTCAGGCAGAATACTCAACATAAGACGCTCCTGAAACGTGTAAGCAGTTTTCTTGTACATATTATTTACTAAGAAAATTATCGTAATGTAATAATTGTTTTACATTAAGTTGTTTCGTTACATTATTAATCATTTTTAAAAGTCAATACTTGATACAACACTGAATATATAAGAGAAACATTTTATAAAAAAATTCATAGCATCTTTACTTAAATAATAAATAGTCATGTCAATGGAAAATAATCTTTAGGTTTATTCATTATCCTCAAAGTATACGATATAATTATATATATTGACGACCGCTTGGCGCAGTAGGTAATACACCTGCCTTCTGCGCGAAGGGTCGTGGGTTCGATTCCCACACCGGAAAAATATATTTGTAATTTACATTTGTATTTTTCTGGGGTCTGGGTGTTGCT
>DWAJ01003670.1:0-14300 GCA_018238005.1 Eurema mandarina
ATTACCTATACGCCGAAAAAAGATTTGTTCAAATCATTTTATAATTGTCGGAGTTATCGCGTAACAAACATAGAAAAAAAACATATGGGTCGAATTGAAAACCTCCTCCTTTTTTTGAAGACGGTTGAAAACTAGCCACAGAAAACATTTTGACGTCCATTGTAAATAGCCAAGGAAATTTCTCAAAAGGTACTTACATCTACGCCTAAGCTCCATAGACGACGCGTCTTTATCTATAGGCGTATAAGTCTATACACGTTGCCTCAGACGTTGTTAAGTGAAGTGAATCCTGCAAAGGTTTAGTCAGCGCGTACACGCTTTAATAGTCTCGCTTCATGCTTAATAGCTTAGCTGTTGACACTAGACTTTAATTGTAGATGGTAGTGGAATGTTGCTTTATTTTAACTGTCATTGGAAGTGAGTTCGTAAGAATATTATACCACAACCACAACCACATTAATACCATAAATACGGAAGTGTTTAAGGATATATGGGTGAGGAGATTTTGGATACTATTTAAAACAATAATTAGTGAATAAAATAAGTTAAAATTTGGAATTATCTTAGATTATTATCGTCATTATAGTTACTGTATGTATACCATACTATACATACATACAAACATGTGTATGTATCGATATTTTATAAAAAGACCTTACTCATCCCATCGTATCTTTTTGTAAATTTATATGTGACGGTTTCTAGAAGAAATTACCGGTAAGTGATGTAGACTGCCTATCAACCTTTTCTCACGAAAATATCATGTTATCCAGTTAAAATGTCCCCCGGGCACTAAATTTACTTGAGTAAACCAGGGGCGCAGCTTTATATCACAAAATAAAACACATTTTAAATTTAAGAATGCAATAATATATACCTACTAGTATTTAATTAAAAGTTACAGACAGACAAACAGACATAGCCTACAAAAAAGGGCAGGAAAACAGTTTCCAACCCCACAATATTCAACGGAATATATTCCTCTTTATAAAAACATTCCAATATTATGATATCATTAAATTACCATTCTTCGCGTTTACCGCAGTCATTAAACTTCATTGCAGCAAATTAAAACAAGGTAACTATTTAATGTATCCAAAAACCTCATTGACACGTTGGGTTTACGAAATTGATTTAACACTGATAATTATATTATTTTATGAGCGATATAATGTTAATCAAATATATATTATATTAAACAGAAAATATTTGATTGTTAGTTTGAATTAAATAGGCCTTTTTCTTTTGAATTAAATAGTTATTTTTGTAGATTTAAAATTTTCCACATTTATAGGGTAAACTTCTTATAGCAGCAACATTATCGGTCGGGCTTGTGTGCGTGTCGTTAAGTAAATATAGGTGATTTTTACAAAGTTAAAAAGCAAAAACTGTATTTATGTAAGTACATATATACAGTTCTGGCTTCACTATCAGTTTGATTATTAAGGTACAATAAGTCTATGTATTATACGTCTATTATAGAAATTCGTTTCGTAATCTGTCAAACGTTTAATGTTCATCACGAATTTATAAGTACAATATAAAACTGTGATATATTTGTAAGTTTATTTAAGTGGAAGGTGTTTTTATGTTCTCCCAACACCAGACGTCGGATTGGACCACTTCTTTTCAGTAACGACTCCTATTTTAACAAAGTTTGTTGTATCATTATAATATTAGACTTAATATTCGACCATTCATATTCGACCATTCAAACTATTGGACGAGACAAGCTCGACTTTCGGAATTTCGGACTTTCGGACTTTCGGACTTTCGGACTTTCGGACTAAAATATGTCAATAACTTTAGTGTCATGTGAGATTGTGCGAGTGAAAAATTAACAACAATACCGACACCCGGCGGCTGCCAGCGTACTAATATGATACCAGGAGTAAACCAGGAGCGCAGCAGTGTAGAGGAGGTTAGTCGAATATGATTCTTACACTGTATAGTGATGTAACACTTTTGTTTTGATTTTCATATTATCGATTTTATTGATGAATTAAAGAAATTAAATATCTCAAATATGTTTATTTTAATGCGGGGACATGTATGTAGACTATCTATGAGCATCTATCTGAACATCATGCAAAAATATGACCACACATTACTGTTACACGTTGTTACATACATACATACTAACATTTATGTATTTATACATACATATAAACAGACTACATATTAAGAATAAACTAGGTTGAATTTAAGGCAATAGTAAGATAGTGTTTTTGCAAAATTTGTGTTAAATGTTCAATTTAAAATTTTACTATAATATAATGCCTGTAAATTTATTTTAAAATATTATTTGTGCATCAAAAGGGTTATTTACGAGGTTTCGGTACGAGCATTAGTTTCGCTTGCAGTTGAAATTTTATTGTATTTTCCTCGCTAGCTTTAATATTATGTTGCTGTTCAGCTTTTCAGTTCATTAATTCTGTACCAAGTGCCCTTGTTTACGATAAAATAAAAAAAAATAATTTAAGTTTTCTACAGAACTAGACACTCCTTACGGTTTCACTAACACAATTTTGTTCTTGTGGCTTTGTAAGGATAATAAACCAGGTCCTTATCTACATGCATGACATTCGTTAATATTACGTGAAAGAGAAACAAATTTATAGGTATCTATACATCTTCAAAAAATTTCGCATACAATATTAATAAAAACTTTAACATAAATTTCAAATGCGAAAGTAGCACTGCCTTTATCTCCGTACTTTATACTTTAATACTTTAACTAAACTGATTCCGACGAAATTATATAATAACTTATTTAAACTTATCATCCCTTCTTTGATCCAACTTAAGTCATAGTACACGTATTGCCTCTATAGTTGTTGTAGGCGTAAAATTTTATAAGGGTTTTTACTCGATAATATGTCGGAAATTTCAAATTACAATACATATGTTATATTATTACATTATCTTCTTGATTATATTAATGTGAAAGTTTCACACAAATACTACTGGACCGATCATCATCAAATTTTGTACACAATATAACATATGCTTGGAGGTATCAGAATTAACATAGGCTTCATTTAAGCAATTCAATGCGAACCAAGCTGCTGGTCATTAAAAAGCCACCAAAAGCTAGTCATTTTATAAACATGAAAATTTGTATAATTTATTCAATTTAACACTTTTACATATGAAAACAAAACTGCATGTTTAAGCGCAAAGAACTAGAATAGGTTGTCATTTTGTACTACAAATAAGAATATCTCAAATGCTAAGAGAGTTTCAAATGCGAACTCCAACTGGTATCATCGAATACATTTGTTCGTTGTATAACTTGGATTCCGAATGTTTTCGACGTAACGCAATCCGCAAACTAGTCCGGGACGGAGCAAGACGTCCGCCGAATAGAAACGAAGCTAGACAATCTAGAAATCAATAGTTCCGAAATCTATCGATGTTCACGAAAACTACTGAGACGTTTAGTTCATAACGTTCAAAGTTTCAGTTTGTTTGAAAATCGTTCAATTGTTCGATTCATTACAACTTGGAGTGTTTACATCTTTCGGAGCTGTCAAGCTCTACGAGTATCTATGGTCGTTAACCAATCCACCCATTTCATTCCATCAGGTGGCTCGCCTGGTCGATTCCCGTCTAATGTTTGGAAACAATAAGAAATGATTGAAAAATTAAGGAGTAACGTTTCATTATTTTTAAGAAAATAATTGGCACAGCAAAACGTTGTTATCAAGTAAAACTGTGTAGATTAATAGAATAATCACGGCACAATGTAGTCGCAAAGTATAATTTATTATTATTAAATAAGTGGTTAAGCAAACCGCAATAGCAATAGATAAATTATTTAGAACAATACTATGCAAATGTAGAATACTATGTATAGTAGCAAAAGATCCTTATTTAGAATTTTTTTATTTATTAACACTTCGTTACATTAGAAAACAGTAGGTACATTACAATATGATTGTAATGACACAATTGAATAAAATATAAGCAATGATATTCTTATCCAATTTTATACCTACGAACGTTTATAAAAAGCAATAATCTATATTGGATTTAATCGTTCTAATATCTAAACCATTAAACAAGTTTCCTGTGAAAAAATACCGAGCAAAGTGTCGCAAAGCCGTCTTTATTAAAAAACTTTGTAACATTGAACAAAATAAAGAAGGAAAACGAAATTCAAGGTAAGGAAAGGCCTTGCTGATTTTTCAAAGTCATTGAACCATCTGTCAAAAACACGACAAGTCTACAATCGACTGTTTGTTATTTCTCATATTTCAGTCTGCAATCGTTCGGACGTAATCGATTAGGGGCTACATTTGGCTTACCCTGAAAATGTTTTATATTTACGTTACAATCATGTGGTCTATATATTGTACAGGGAAAAAAAGCTGATCCTGCTGAAATAGCCTAGATGGGTAAAGAGTATGTTGGCTTTTGAAGAACATGGAGATAGAAAAAATAATATACGATGGTAAGTCGCACTGAGCATTATTAATATATAAGAAGAGGCTTTTAAATAAAGTTTGAAATATGAATGGGCATTTAATAAAAATAAAAATGGAACAATGGAATTTGCTGAATTAAAAAAAAATAAGAAGATTACCTGTCGTTTCGTATAGTATATCATTCGTATTTACCCACGAGGATTAAAATTTCTGTGGTACACGATGTAAGATGAAATGGTTCAACTAATCTTAAAACCACTAAAACTATCAGTCAAGTTCGATATTCCGTAGCTACCTTTGTGTAATGGCTAGCCAACTATACCGCAACCTATGTTTAATTAATAATGACAGATTTACTTATACATTCTTGGTTACAGTTCCGAACAACTGTGGTTTAGTAATGTGTAGTCATTACTAACTACATATTATCAAAATACTTTATTATTTGAGATAGTATCTTCAAAATGTTTTCAATGTTCTACCGTTATACTCAGAGGTGTAATAATATAATGTGGTGTTAATTAAATTAAATTAGATCCAAGAGGATTATAGTAAATAAAAATCCCTACTAATATTATAAATGCGAAAGTACTTCTGTCTGTCTGTTACGCTTTCACGCCAAAACTACTGAACCGATTGTAATGAAATTTGGTACAGAGAAAGTCTAGAGCCTGAGATACTTTTTAAGTGAAAAAAAGGGTTATAAGGGAGGGGGGGGGAGGGTCAAAGCGGGCACCAGCTAGTATAACAAAAAATATGATATAAAAAGCTAGCAAACATAGAACCATATTATATTTACAAGAAATTCGAACTTATAAAAAAAGTGAAAATAGCGTATTGCTTAACAGTAGAAGGCTTCATTAATTGAAGGACTAAAACTAGAAGAATGGAGCCATTTAATAAACGATAATTACTATCGTTTCAATAGTGATAAGCTTGTACAGAGCTACAAAGAAACATATCGATATTTAATACGAGTATAGTGTAGATAGTGTAAATCCAAGAATGTCGGATCGACTAGTCTTTGTACCAACGCTCTCAATACCAAAACACACGAAATTCGAATACACAATGGCATTTGCATACCGCTTTGGGAATACAAGTTAGTATTGTGTATTCTAAGCACGCTTTATTGATGACGAAGTTGCTTAACAAGAAGCAATTTATGGTCAAGAAATGAAAAAATATATGGAGCCTTTAATATGTAGTATAGGTTTTTAGCATATAGTTATAAGCATATAGCTATTTACAGAAATGTGTCTATATTGTAGTATGTTTTGGAGTCTCGTCATTATCGTCTTATTAGTCTTTTTTCGTTACACATATTTAAAACAAATTCATAACACAAAAATGCTCTAAATAATTGTTGACGCAATAGGATAAAATATTTACGTTTTGTAATTTTTGCTTTACGGCTATAATGCCCAATGCAGGGCAGATTAAAAACAGAAGCCATGTTCATATTTAGGTTTTTTAAAGATAATAATAGTAGAATAATTATATTAATCGCTAACAAAAGAGCATGTATTTAAAATTTATTATCACCACACCCTTAATAGACAAAGTTGGAGCTTTTAAAAGTTTGTTAGCTAATTAATCCGATTACCATCTGCGCAAGTGAGGAACTTCATGCATTATTTAGTTTTAAAACTCCAAGTGTATGCATTATTCATATTTTAATGCTTCGATTATAATGCTAAGAATGTTAACACTAAGTTTCATGAAAGTGTTGCATTTGATAAGTAGGTAGAGCGAAATTTCGCGAAAGATTTTGCAAAGGTGCTCGTTATACCTACACACTGTGGTAAGACGGAACACAAGAAGATATTTATTGAAGACTGGCGCACGCGAGCCCACTTCGCTGGGAATAATGTTAACAATCCTTTTTTTATAAAGCCTATGACACTCAGCAATAATGTGACTTTCTATTGGTGAAAGAATTTTTAAAACCGGTTCAGTAGATCCCGAGATTACCCCTTACAATTAAACAAACACCCAAACTTTACTTCCTTATATAATAGTATAGATTAAACATCGAACATCAAACCATAGGGTCTAAAGGTTGACCATTTTGTTGTTAACAGTCCACTTGTATGGAAAATATCTGGTTAATTAATTTACTCTTTAAGAAAGAATTGAGAGATAATTTGAAAAAAAGTGATCATACATTGATGTCATTAAAAAAAATCTCATCTCAATATTTCTTGGAAATCCTCACCCTTAATCCCAGCTAGCATCTTGATATATACTAGACTGATTGCGAAACCGCAACATGACAGGTGATTATGGCATCATGTCAAACTGTTCTGTAGTTTTGTTTGTAAGCCCATCAATTATAAACTTGGGCTACGCTCCTATTTCAGTCGTTTGGTTAATATTCTAAACTAGCTGGCTTTATTTATATTGATACTAGCATTAAGATATGCCGTCTAACAGTCTTAATTAAGGCTTCTTACTTGCTAATATACGTAGAAGTGAATAGTTTTAATTGCAGTGTCGCTTCAGACGACTAGTGGTCAAGAACTAGGCTTAAACAAAAAAGGCAGTTAGGTTATTACATAACAAAGTGAAATAGAACTACATTGGATGTAATGCAATTGGTGCTCTGTGCTTTAATACATGTTATTGGCGATACCGGTGATACTAAGATGACTATGTACTTAAATAACTCTTACGACATTATGATATATGCTTAAAGCCATACGTTTTATTTTATTAGAAACACCATTTCTTAATGGTGTTTCTAATAATTAACAGCTTTAGATGAATGGCTTAAGTAAACAAGTAATCCTTTCACAGTTATAATGTTATCAAAAATCTTCATACGATTTCTCTACCCCTATTTATAATAAACCATGTTTCTCGGATTATCCTACATCGTATTGGATCAGCGGATCTACGCAACTTATAGTCAGACAGTTTAAAGAAGAATAATTAGGGTTCTATTTGCGACAAAAATAAAACTGTCTTTCGTAAATCCTAACGGATTACGGGAGCTAAACCGCGGGTGACATAAGCCCTCGTTACATATACAGTAACCACTCATCTGCATAACGAACTTAGATTTCAACATTTCAGTCAAAACTTCAAAGGAATTCAGACACTATTTAAGATTTAGAAAGGATTTCCAACTAAATCTCATGTATCTGAGGGTGTTTCACTCCGTCTGGCAGTGCATCAAGACTACGATATCCAATTACACTTCAAAGAGACTCGTATCCCGCCTGCATTTCCTTCAGCTCGTATGTATTCTGACATCCAATTTTCCAACTTTTCGACGCTCGCATACTTCATTTACCTCAACCCGAACTTCACAACTTCGTTCAGGACACGCTGTAGCTCGTTCGCGAGACTGATTAGCTTTAAACTTTTACGGCACATGATTACGCAATTAATTTGCTATTTTTGTTTTTGTATGCGTTAGAGGATGAGGTGGATCGCCCGGACGGTTGCCATGGTAACGGGGTGCGCTGTCGGCGCGCGCCGATCACGACGGCAGAAGTGACCCCGCCGCCGCCGCGGAAGCTGTGTCATACCGTCCTTATCTCATTTTTGACGTATCGAGAACAATTAGTGCGTCATGCTGCATAACCTCTGACAGCTAAGGTTATCCAGTACGTACCGAGTGCCAAACCAAATGTGTTTGTGTGTGGTTGCAAGCTACAGATATGGAGTGGTAGGAGGGATGAGACAGTGACTGGGAGAGCCTGCAGGGGAGGGGCGCTTTTCACGCTTGATATCATGCCTTTCGAATTGAGATCAGGTAAGCCTTAGAGAAACTACTTTAGGATATGCTGCACTTTGGAAATAACAACTAGAAACCATACTAATTTATCGTGAGAGTTGGACTGGAAAAGGATTAATGTTATCCGTTAGCGTTTCAATAGTATCGTTTAATTTAAATTTTATGTATATATCTTGTATGAAGTAGTATTATATAAACAGCTTTTTCTAAACCATTTTTGGAAGGTTATGTACATCGAAATGAACAGAGGATAAACGGGAAATAATTGTCAACCGTTCTGCGCCCTCGTCAAATGCGTTTTCTCCGGCAGTCCCAAGATTAGCGTAACAAAAAGCTATGAATTCATTATCTGATTTTTCCTCTGTTCCTTTGTTTGCTTCGTGTTAGTATTTGTTTTAATTGTAAGTTTATAACTGTCCTGGGGACATTTCTGTATTACAGGATCTCGAGATTCTTTTGAGATGTTCATTTCGGTTCATTTTTCAAGTTTATAGCTTACATTTAGCACTGTTGGAGACAATGGCAACGTTAAGTGGTTGTTTATGCTTTATCTGGGTCAAGAATTGTTGAGACGTTTTGTGGAATGAAAGAATGGGAATAATATTGGATTTTCACGTCCACAGAGGGCTTTTCTTGTAGTTGCCTGGACGGTCTTTAATTAAACGTCTTTCTGCAAGCTCTTGAGAAATGCAGGTTGAAGTAAAATGGGACAGGATTAAGAATGGTTTCGTGTTTATGTACTGAATAAATGTATGAACGATCAGCAGTATTATTGATAAAGCTATGTATTGTAGTACTTTCGTAAGTTGTATATTAGATAGCTATCTAATATACAGTAGGATATATCATAATATATCCTTAAAAAACTTATTAAGACGTAAATACATAATAGGAGATGACAGAAATCCTTCCGTCATCTAAATATCCATATTTTTTACTTTAACATATCTACATATTCTTTTATATAATTATGAAAATTGTGTGACACTTCAAAATATTATGGGATAGCACACAAGCTAAGAATATTTCCATGACAAATTTTAATTGGAAATAAATGTAATAATATGTATATCGTAATAAACCTTTTGCAATCATACTATGAGAAAAGTTAACGCGTTTTAATATTTCAAATTTTATATCTTGTTCTTAAACACTCTCTTTTTTTGTTTCTTATCGGTCTATTGTAGCTTATATATGCAGTATGTATGTGTATATGTACAATCTACATATGTATTTAATTTCTTAAGGTTTAAGATTTAATAATTGCGCTTAGAATCGATAAAAATACAACTTTCTTTTTCTTTATTTCTTTCAACTCAGTCACTAAGCTGTTACATTTACCAAAATAATTGTAATATTATGTTTATATTATTTGTAACAAAGAACATAACAATAATAAAGCACTATGTTGGTGCAACAAGCGTTGTCAATATCATATAATATATATATATAGTTTTCATCTAATCATACAATGAATACAAACTCCTCATACTAAGAAATTTCTCTTCTTTACTTTTCTATACTAAGGATATATATACGATTTCACCTAGCAGTACTTCGCACGAGCTTAACATGAATTTTTAAAAACCTCCGTGTATGTTCAAGTCCTGGTATAAAGACATCTACATTGTTGAAGAATATAAACCTTATTCCTTCTCACAGTGTTACTGCATGTTCTTATTTTATATGCATTCAGAGTTTCGTGAACTGAGAATATTCTTCTCAATGGTAGTTATGACTTAATTTTGAGGAAAGCGTTCGGTTTTGTTTTAATTTTCACTACAAGAAGTGATTAGTTATAGACTGTCTTTACGTAGCATAACTTTCCAGAGACACAACACTAATTCATATAACATTATAGACTTAAACATAATATCATCATGTATACTAATGTTATAAAGAAGTAAAGTTTGTGTGTTTGTTAAATTGTAAGGGGTAATCTCGGAATCTACTGAACCGATTTTTTAAAAAATTCTTTCACCAATAGAAAGCCACATTATTGCTGAGTGTCATAGGCTATTTAAAAAACGATTGTTAACATTATGTCCAACGAAGTGGGCACGGGTGCGCTAGTATTATATATAGTTATTATTACTGGACAGAGTAAATATACTTAACATCAAGGGAATGGATACAACGCGTATATAGCCGCCGGGTAAAGCTAGTCCTGTATATACAGAGGCTATAAAATAAAAACATTTAATAAAAATAAACAACCCAAATAAAATACAATCATAATAAAAGTTAGTGTTTAAAGCGTGCCGTTTATAGCTTTTTAACATTCAAGATTTTTATATAGACTAGTTTCAGACGAATATATATTTTACGTCGAACAATAAAACTGGCGCTACGGTCTTTTCTACGAGAATTTCTAAATTGAAGACGGGTTAGAAATATCTAAAAAAAATAGTTGTATACATCTATTCAAGATGACGCATAATTATACCGTAAAATGACTATATTGATTACTATCCATCTTTATCAACAAGGCCTGGCCTGACCCTAGGAGTCACGCCTTCCTTAGTAGCCCTTAAGTGGCTAAATTAGAGCTTATTCTAAAAAGCAATTTAACTAGAAAATCGCAAACGTTGTAAAAGGGGTTAACCACCAGTATGATTGAATTTATGATTCTATATTGAAAATATTTAATATTTATTTATACTTTATTTGTCACAATTAAAACAATTAATTAGCGAACGAAATTGACAATAAAGTGGTTCTCAATTCGTGTTTTTTTTCTCGAGTATCGTCTAATTGTGTACAGTAGATAAATTAATGTGTTGTATTAAGCAGCTTTCAGTTCGAGAAAGTAATTAAAGAGCGCTTATGAAATGCTCTTCCATTTTGTTCATAATTTAATAAGACTTCTTCGTTTTAAATTTACTTAGTTATTTCGTTTCGTTTTTACGTAATGTAAAGTTTGTTTTTATTAAGAGGGAATAAAAGATTTATTTTATGTAAAGTCATAAATGGAACAAAATGTTACATCATTTTGTTCCATTTATGACTTAAAACTTTAATATGCGTTGTTACTTAATATGGTTATTGTACCGTTAAACATTTTTAAAGAACAAGAAGTAAAATAATGCTAAATAAAAATTTACACTTGAAAAATTTGCGCAGTATTAAGAAAATTAATATTTACAGATAGAATGTCAATTTTCTTTAATGAGTACAAAAGTATGAAATAAAGAATAAGTCCTTTGAAAAAAAAATTCAATTTTACATAATATATTTTTACGGATATAATAAAGCGTTTATCTTTGTCAAACAAAGCGAAGCTAACGACCAAACTTAGAAGAAGATAACAACACAAAAGTTAAAAAAGGATTTCATAAAAAAATATCTTTCAAAATTTTGTTACGTCATTTTTTTTAAGTAATATTAACCGACCAAATTAAAAATGTAACTCTAATCATATAAAGACGTACATATTTCGTTACGTACATATTCTATTCGTATTATGTATATTTCTATATCCATAGCGCACACGGAATTTAGATATAAATCTGTTTCAGCAAACCAATTTTGATAGAAGTTGGCACAGCTCGGCTCTCATGAATATGTATTGCACTTTCGATTTATGCTATAAATCATATTTAATATAAAATATCTCGTTTGTTTTAAAGTATTGATTTTAAGTCTTCTTTAGTATGTTTGTGTGTATTTACGTGTGCAATGCTTCTGTATTTTAACGAACTCATGTAGTTTACAGAAAATTACTGTTTTTCAGAACATTGATTTATTATAGAAATGTTTTGGGAGACATACTACTCTGTAATATTAAAATATTAAATCCGGCAGATATTTAGGTTCATTCTATGTCAAAACCGTACAGCTAATAAAGTAAAAAATACTGTTTCATACTGTTTCTTCGCTCCGTTTTTTACGAACCAACTAATAGGTCCTTTAGTTATCGAAATTATGTGGTTAGGTACTTCTGCTTTTGGTGAACATTAAAATAATATTGAAAAATAAATCAAAAAGGTCTGTTAAAACTGAAGTTATCAGTACGCCCGACTGCACCGTATTGGTTTTGATCATTTCATTACATCGGCATTCAGGCGTCGAAAACGAAAAAATTGTATCGGAGCAGACGAATGCTTTCTTAAAAGACTTCTTCAAAGAAATAATCAGAAGCTTTCAAGCCGGCATTGTGTACGTTTGTGACTTCCAACTCTTGACGTCGTCTACTTTGAACTTTCCTATTTGTTAGTGTATTCGAGTAAATAACATCGAAAGATGTTAACAATGTTCTCAAGGAATATTAAGGGGTAAAATATTTGAAGCATCGAACGTATGTAATGTTTGGTGTATACCAAATTAATTATATAAAAAGGTTTGTCAGTAATGACGTCAGTAAATTACGATAGAAACCAAATGGCGGAGTAAAGATTGAAAGTTAATATCTCTTTAGAAGAAAATATAATACATAAAGTGCTTCTATTCAAAGCCGTTCTATTTTTAAATGTCTATTCATGAATGAACTAAAGAAATTTCTAGATGATTAAATTTTCTTTTCCTTATATACAATTAGCTGTGCCCGCGACTTCGCCCGCGTAGAAAAGTGACTTTGGGCAACATTTTTGAAAATGCCTAACCTGCGCCAACAAACGTTCAGCAAGTGCAACGTGATTCTTTAAATTGCCATAACTTTTTTATTTATCAACTGATTGACATGAATTAAACACTAAATGTTAAGTGAAGCTTACCACAATATATCATTGAAAACTCCATCTAGATACGATAAGCCGTTTCTGAGATTAGCGTGAACAAACAAACAGACAAACAGACAAAAATTCAAAAAAATATTGTTTTGGGTTCTATTGCGTCAATAAAAGTCTCCTATAATATTTTTTGTCATATATCTTCCATGTACAGACAGCGACTCGTTACGTTTTTATCTTATGTATAGATAGATTATGTTTATACAGCCACGTGCCGTACTACTCCAATTGTCCTAGATCAAACGTTGTTTGATCGGAACCAGTGCCATAGTGGTTTGTTATTGATCGATTGTCTTTTTCCAGTTTTCTCACTAGCACGAGGACGCCCACTATGACATTTTCCAGAGCTGATAACAAGCAGATGCATATAATCAATGTCTACTGAGATTGTTACTAAATGTAGAAACTGCCTTCCGAACCGGTGGTAAATGTTTTGTAATACCATGATGATTCAAAAGTGTTACTTTATGTAGCCTAATTGAATGAAGATACTTTCGACTTTGACGTTGACTTTGACTTTGAAAAATTAATTTTAGATACTTTTCGTTTTAGTAGATTTAGATATTCTCGTGGCAAAACCACTTATAAGTTTTGCCTCTTTATAACATTACTTTAGTGTAGCAAAGACAAGCCAAACAATGATATGTTACTTTAAGTAATTTTTTAGTAAATACACAATTAAATTCTTTAATTTTCAAAAGAGAGAACCCATTGGTTAGACTGTTACCGAAAACAATCTCACGGTGCCTCATCATCTATCTATAGGACGGAATCAAATTTTTATATTATTAGATTACTACATATTATTGTTAAAAATGTTATTGGAAAAACGTGTATTTTCTATTTTATTCATATAAAGGTGTAATGACGTGAATTTTAATTATTTTAGTGCGTGTGTTAATTCACTTAAAGATTCAATGTCTTTGATGTACAAACTGTACCTTAGTTTATAGTACGAATAAGTCTTATAAACGTTTTTATAGCACGACTAGCTGTTGCTCGCGACTTCGTCCCCGTTGGATCTATTTCTATTATTATGTTATAGTGAGTCATTCTTAGAAGATAGACATAAACTGTCGCGGACTTTTTTTTAAGATCATTTAAAGAGGAATAATTCTTTCATACATATTATTTTTGTATCTTGAACCGTTTTCGCAGCGCACGCAAAGAAAGCCCTCAAAGATGAATAATTTTCTCCGTTTTTTTCCATATTTTCCATTATATCTTCGCTCCTATTAGTCGCAGCGTGAAGTTATGTAGCCTAAAGCCTTCCCCGATAAATGGTCAATTCAATAAAAAAGAATTTTTCAATTCGAACCAGTAGATCCTGAGATTAGCGCGTTCAAACAAACAACCAAACAAACAAACTCTTCAGCTTTCTTTATTAGTATAGAGTAT
>DWAJ01003671.1:0-14296 GCA_018238005.1 Eurema mandarina
TTCCACATCTCAGTAATAACATGAGCCGACCTAGCTCCCCAGTCGCTCCCCATTACCCGCCGGGATACGTCGCGTTTTCGCGCCAACATTAAAAAAAAGAACACTTTTTTTTTTCTGTGAAAATTCCCAGTTGCCAGTTGCGAATTGTGAAACGATAATATCGGATTTTTTTATCGGTAAGTCGATTCAATATTTGAGCACCTGTTGCTCTTAACTCATTCAGGATCGGATTAAAACATCAAGATTTTCAATAATGTACCGACGTCACATCGTATCCTATGCGAGGAATATGACACGTTAAGCTTTTACAAATAAATGTTTACTGAGATTTTATTTACTCCAATAATTTTTCTGTGTATTTTATTGAAGTGTTTTTATAGGTATCTCGTGTTTTGTTATCTTCCTTTTATATGTAGGGTTGTATTTTTATTAAGAGAAAAGTGTTTCAAATTTTATCTATACCAATGTTATAAAGAAGTAAAGTTTGTGTTTGTTAAATTGTAAGGGGTATTCTCGGGATCTAATGAACCGATTTTAAAAATTCTTTCACCAATAGAAAGCCACATTATTGCTGAGTGTCATAGGCTATATAAAAAAGGATTGTTACCATTATGCCCATCGAAGTGGGTACGGGTCAGCTAGTAGTAAAATACTTTAAAGATTTATCAAAATCAAGTGTAGTTCAGAGTTTTACGTCTTCTTTTTAGAAAGGTTTCTTTTATTACAAGTATTTTTGACATTCTATATTTTAATATTTTCATGTATGGTGGTATTCATAGTTTTTTTTAATAACAATGATAAATTTATAAATAATCATTGTATACAAACTTAAACAAGGAAATTATGTGATTATAATTTATGACGATCTTAATCTAATGTCTTAATATAAATTTAAACTAAATCAAATTATTCATAGACTTTTATTAAGGTTTATAACGTTCGAAACTATTCCATATTATGAGAAGAATTTAATCTGAACGTATACTAGGTTTCATTTCGTCTTTGATAAATTGATTTTCATATACTTAATAATATAAAACTGTTCACTTAAAATAGTTCTATGTTTTAAATAATGTAACACATAACTACTAATATTATAAATGTGAAAGTTGTGAGAATGTATGTATGGATGTATGTTTGTAACTCTTACACGCAAAAACGGCTGGACCGATTTAGTTGAAATTTGGTATGTAGATAACTGATACCCTGGATTAAAACATAGGATACTTTATATCCCGGTATTGTTCCAGGAACGGGAACTACGCGGGTAAAACCACACAGCTGGTACAAAATAAATGTTTGATTAATAATTTTCATTGAAATGCACAGAAACGCAACAAACAACCACAAACGCTCACAATTCAACCTGAAATTGACGTTGCATTTGTTCGAAAAATATTATACATAAACTAGCCGTGTCCCGCGGTTTTACTCGCATAATTTGCATTCCCGGGGCAATACCGGGATGAATAGTATCCTATGCTATTAACCCAAGGTCTAATCTACCTCCTGTGTTAGAAAGATCCGGGACACTCCCCTCAGAAAACGGCTGAAGGCAATCCGCAGTGTTTTTGGTGGGTATACCGGACGCAGTGATTCGTCGGTGATGAGCGTTCGGGAGCCCCACATATCCCCGGATGACCACCATCCCCGGGTCGAAGCACTCTGCTGAACTCACTCACTCACTCACTCTCACTCTACTTACTCAATATCGAAGACTGCGAAAAAAAGGGGTCTAATCTACTTGCATCATATATCAACCATGTACTAGAGCGTCGGTGTAGTGCACCCCTGCCCGGAGTTGTGCTTTATAGCAAAGTTCCGGGTAGCACTGCATCGGCTATGGGCTGGCGTTACTCTTACCATCAGGAGTGCGTCCAGCTCGTCTCCCCTCTTCATCTTAATATATATAAATCTCGTATCACAATGTTTAACCGTGGGGCTCTGCTAGTCTATACTTATAATATAATAAATGCGAAAGTAACTCTGTCTGTCTGTCTTTCCATCACGCTAAAACTATACTACCATCACTGGTACACAGATGGTCTAGAGCCTGGGGAAGGATATAGGCTACTTTTTTTAAATCAACACCCAAAAGGTGTCGTGAGGGGTTGAAACTTTTTATAATTTTACGCTTTCACGGCCAAATCGCTGAACCCATTGTAATGAAATTTGGTACACAGATGGTCTAGAGCCACCTTCTGCAATTATTTTAACGCTAAATTATTTTATAACAAAGTGTACATGGATAAAAACAGAACTACCATAATATAAGCAGTTAAAATTTTAAATACAGCGAACTCAAAAAAGTACCTCATTAAGTCAGAAAAGTACTGAACCGATTGTAATGAAATTTGGTACACAGATGATCTAGATAGATCTAGATCTGAAATAAAACATAGGCTACTTTTTAACTGGAAAAAAGGGTTATAAGGGGGGTCAAAGTTTATATGAAAGTTCACGCGGTCGGAGTCGCGGGCAACAGCTAGTTATCTATATTTTTCTGTAATAATCAGACTGACCCTACATCTACAATTTACTTGACAACAAGATGGCCTCATCGAGCCGCTCTGCGGGACATAATTTGTCCTAACGAGAACTATTGTTGATCAAATTTTCTGTTTACTTCACAACTCGACTGATTAAAGTGGAAAAGTTTTGCGCGGTTTGTTGTTAATAAATGGGAATATATTAAATTTGCGGGTCGGATGAAAATATAATGTGATATGTTTGTTGGTTCTTTGTGTCTGCTTTGTGATGTTGGAATGTTGGGAATGTTATTGTGATACAATTTGTTGTATGGGTTTCTTTTTACAACTTGGGGTTGAAGCCTCAAACTTATAGGTTATACAAATGATATACCATAGGAGTTTATATGATTTTTGGAAGGGAAATAATTAACTTAAAAAAAATAAAACCGACTTCATGATAATACCTATTCAACAAAAAAATAATCGTTCAAATTGGTTCATAATCGGTGGAGATATTGCGTATAAAAAAGTTCATCCCCATTTTTCCACCCTTGGGGGTGGTTTTCTTTATTATTAAATTTAAATGGGACCACCCTTGAGGTGGTCCCTACGCCGAAAAAGATTTGTTCAAATCGGTTCATAATTGGCGGAGTTATCGCGTAACAAACAGAAAAAAAACATACGGGTCGAATTGAGAACATCCTCCTTTTTGAAGTCGGTTGATAACATGATTTTGACGATCCCTTGGCGTAGTGGCAGCACAACTGATTTTGAAAAATATATATGAAATTGTCATTTGTATTTTCCGGGGTATGTATGTATTTACAAAATAAAAGTATACGTATGTAATTTATCCTTTTTCGAGCCATTTATTATTGATTTTTTATTTTCATTTTTCTCGCTCATAATTTCTTGATAATAGTAAGACTAGAAGACTTGTTCATGCTGTTATGGTTTTTAAAAGGTAGAGGAGAGAGGAGGGAGAAGGAAAATCATTTCAGATAAGATACATGATGAGTTAGAAAAAGATGGAAAAAGGATATATTGGGCCTATGGTGACAAATCCAATCCAATACCATTACACCGCGTGGTTTTTAAAATAAGCTTAAATTTATTATTCTTAAAAATATAAACTTATATACATAGGGTGAATTTTTAAACACTAACTAATAGATAAACAATGAGGAGATTGATAATTTTATTCACCGTCAAAAAAAACAACTGTTTTTGCCTCCTCAAAAGTTTTGTTGAAACATTTTAATTTAAGAACATCTTTGGTTTTGAGAACGCTTTTTTCGAATATCTAAATCCAACTTAAAAACCGTTTGCTACTGGCAACATTATATATTCTGTATATTTTTCATAAAAGTAAATGTATTATGCTAATACTTTGGCAACCCCTTTGTCGCATCTTCGGTAAAACCTTTTCTTTTAAAGTAGGTTTATTCGAAAATTCTATTTTGAATTTGCTTGTTTTGTAAATGTCGAAGTTAGCAAAAATATTTTTCATATCAATTGATGATTTTAATGTAAAAAAGATTTAATATACCTAATTTACATGTTATCTAATGCTATAATTGCCGAAAAAATTTAAATCTAAAATTCAAGGCTAAATTGCCAGATTCAAAAATGAAACATTTTCGCTTTTAAATATGAATGTCTGATATTTTTTTCGCCAATTAAAATGTCTAGCGAACGTTAATTCGGAGATTTGGCGAGTGTTATATCAGATTACTCGTAGCTTTGATATATATTTGTGATACAGATTTTGACTCAAATAATCATAATTTATAGGCGGTATTTTAACAAGGGCTGTAAAAATGTTTTATAAGGCTTTACTGGCCAGTATAGAACATAATATTTTTGGATATATTTTCTGTCATATTCAATAAATTGCTAGGCATTTTAATAGCGATTATACTTTATGTTTGACAAATATATTCATAATCCAAACGAAAAAAAAAACGTCAAATTCAATAGATAAAGTTTGGTACAGCTTTTCCAAACAGCATACCTACCCGTGCAACCGTTTTCTATCTTTTTTTATTCCCAGGTGTGGGTTGCCGGCATTTTTAAAAAGATGGACGCTCTTTTCTTGTCGCACCCCAAGTTGTAATAACTACATTCGAAAAGCACCTCAGAACATCCCCTATTAAGTAGTATTAGTAATAATAATAATAATAATAACTCTTTATTACACACAAGAAGAAATAACATAACAAGCAGCAAGAGAAAGAAAAAATAGTACAAAAGGCGGTCTAATCCTACAGTGATCTCTCCCAGACAAGTATTAGTATGTGTAGCGTTTCTTTTTTTGTTTATATGAGGTTTACAAAAAATACAGGTTTATTCTGTATCCTTTTCAGTGTTCTGTATTTTTATCTGCTTAGAATAAAGTAGTCCTTTATTTCATAGAGTTTGAAACCTCTCCCAAATATACGATTATCGATCGGAATCACCTTGACAATCAACCGGTCGGTACCTCGAATATTTTCATCAATAAACGTCATCAGATTCCGTTAACGATTGTATCCGATATCGTAAACAATGGCTTAAACAATGCAGAAATAGCAAACAGCTGTATGGAAGGTACTTCTATTTGCGTTCGGCGTAGGGCTGCCACTTATTTTATATCTTTAAGAATCTTTACTAATATTCTAAAGACTTCACTTCATAATTTCGAAATTTATAATGACAATATCAATTCATATTTTTAGTGACTAACTAAATTTAGTTAAATATAATTCTATGAAAGATACGGTATATAATGATTAAGTATATTACCCTTATATTAATATAGGGTTATGTCAAACGAGATTTTGCTACCGTATTCCACAATTAATTTGGTATAATGTTAATTGTACTCTTTATTGATAACAAAAATCAAAACCTGAATCGTAGCTCCACAGATTTGTGCGTTCAAAACAAGCGACCTGTTTAGCGTTATTTGTAGCACATACTAGCGCCAAACCCCGGCTTCGCTCGTATACATATACACCTTTCTCTTGAATCACTCTATCTATTAAAAGAATTAAAAGATTTAAGCATACATAGGGATATAGGGACAGAGAAAGCTAAAGCGACTTTGTTTTATACTAAGTAGTGATATATTATAGTCAAAGATATTTTTACTTCGATGAAAGCTAAAACAGTAAAAATATCTAAGAGATAGTTATCTAAGAGATAGGTAATCTGTGGTTTGCCTGGGCATTGATCGGTTTGAAAACGACGCATTTAAACCCCACGGGACGATTCAATTGTTTTCCTCCTTTTATCTATAGTATATATATATATATATATAGCTAAAGAGTTTGTTTATTTAAAGGCAACAATCTTAGGAATTACTAGAATATTATATAGTACTTCACAACAAACACAGGTAATACATTCACTTTAACACTAACAGATTCAACCAATAATATAGCGATAAATTTACTTATACCTATTCGTATTATTTAGTACTATAAAAAAAAGTAGCAAGATTTTAGAAAAAATAAAAATTTTACCTGATATTGAAGATATTTAGATTCTAAGAGAGAATAGATTCATCAGCTGATGTAGATGCCACAGATGTTAAATCAAGTCTACAATCATTGTTTCTTTAAAATATGTAGATAAAAATTTATTTCCAAATATTCCTATTATACATATTTCTATACCTTTTTATAATTGTCCTATGCAATATTATAAGCAGGAAATATTTGATTATTTATTTGTTTTTTGCTTGCATTAAATAGGCTCTTAAATTAGAGGTAGGGTCAGGTCGGTAGAGAACCAATGGATGATGACAGCCGTGGAGGATGTAGGACCGAGGAGACTACAGAATGTAAAAAAAAAATTAGACCCTAGATCAGACAGTATATAATTCTACTACTAACAGTATATAATTTTATGAATGTGTTGTGTTGTGTACGGGACCGTTTACTACGCTTACGTTTATATTTTCTTCTATTAAAGCACTTTATTATATTATTAGCTATGTATTATCTATTTTAAAGTAACTTTTTCTTATCGCCTACTACCGGTGGCCTGAAAGATATCGCTTCGTAGCGATAAGGCCGCCAATTGGCTATTCTATTGATTGTAAGTGTACTTCTTTGTTTGTGTCAATAAAATGTTCTTTATTTATTTTATTTACGCGACTAAAGGGCTCGGTAAAATTAATATAAAACTAGTACGGCAACCCTAATTCGCTCGTAGGTGTAGATTGTGAGTTAATATGGCTAAATTGTTTGTTTTAACGGTCTCACCGCTATTCTCGCGAGACTGAGCGGTTATTAGCTAATGATTTAGTATTTCAGTTGTTGTATAGTACACAACTGATATTTTGTTAGACCTGGGTAATGTCTTAACGTAAGGTACCATCCGTACTTGGATTGTAAGGACTTCTTTTGGAATGTTTTTTTATTTAGATTTTGATTCCTCATAAATTTTTCTATTGGTGAGATTACTAGCAAATGATTATTAAAGAAAAATGAAAAATAGTGTCAAAATTCTGACCCTTATATGATGTATATTGTGTAGTAAAAGCAAAAAAAGAAATAAACCTTTTTTGTCATAATCTTTAACTAATTAACTTCCTTCTAATTAACTTTGTTTAAAATTGTTTTTAACATAGATTTAATATTTATGCCTTCATATCTACTAACAAGCATAAAAGCTTTATAAAATTACCCAAAACATTACAAATTTAACAAGAAAAAAAAACAATTCGACCATAACCTACATTAAATTAAGTCTACATTAACCATAAAATATATCAGGGCGTTGGGCTCTGATGAAATATCGTCATTACACAAGCCATAAGTGAAAACACTCACGTATAAAATATAGCCAACACGACTGATTAGATAGCGACGAAGCTACAATCAATACGGGGAACTAATCTTCCATGTATCCAATTCGCAATTGTTGCGAGCACATGCTAACTAGGCTTTTAGTATGATTTATTACGCAGATATTATAGTGAGTTGTATCCTGTCTATATAACTTACTGTATAAGCGTGTCTGACTTTAGAAGTCCAAGTTTAGAAGCCTTGTTAAAAAATGTCTAATTAAAAAGACGTTCTATATATTAAATGAATATATTGAAGACAAAAACCCTTGGAATGATATTTCTTAACGCTCATGTGACGGTGACCTTTTTCATGTATAAATATTATAATAGTCGAGTTTTTGTTTATATTTACAATAATGTGTATGTTCCTATTTTAAAATTTTAGGGAAACAGTAAGTACTAGAAAAAAATACCTTGAATGAAAGTTGTAGAACATAAAATGTTACATCAAAATGATATAAATCATTATTTGGCTGAAATTAAAATTAACTGAGATATCGTGGCTAGAAGCTAACGGATGATAATGATAATTTTGACAAATCATTAGTTGATATTAACTTCTAGCCACCCAACCTCTATTTTCTTGAACTATTACACAATATGTACTACAAATATATACAATTTCTAATCGATTGTCTGAGTTTTAAAACTATGCTTGCCTCTTTGTACATCCAGCTCTTTATAGTTTCTTAGTTGTTCGCGAGAAACTTTTAAAAAGTATTTAAAAACATCTTCAACTGGAGATGCATATTTTTCTTTTCAAGTTGAGTAGAGTTTACTTAACGTAAAAATAGATATATGCATCTACAGTACAAGAAGCTATGCATTTAACAAACAAGTGTTCTATCCGAAAACTTGCTACAGTAAACCGGTAGTTAGTCCTTATTTTGCTATCGTTTTGAAAAAATAAAATAATTAATTTTCAAAAAAAAAACACCAAGTAAAATTGCAAAACTTACATGGCAACACCGTCTCGCGTTCACATGCTACTATAGTCTATTAAAGACCCTCTATAGAAACTACGAGCCGTACGTGAGTTGCCAGGGTTTGTGAATTTCCTTGAATTTCTGTAAAATTTTCACAAGAAACGTAATCTTTAAAACTTTATTGCATTGTTATTTTTAAAATTAGATTTTTCATTTTATTTTATTCGAAAATGTTTTTAGGTAGAGAATATTACCCTTCAGGATCGGACCCATGTTTTGTAACACCTCGCATATATCTATATTATAAAAATTAATCGCAAAATGTGTTGCTTAGTGACACTTAAAGAGGATTAGAGGTAGGTTTAGGGTAAATATTTTCGTTCTAGTGGTATAAAATTGAATGTTAAGTTACAAATTTGAGGTAAATTGAGATCTATTGAGAGGTTTTTGCAAGTACCTATATCTATGAATCGTTACATTCTTACAAACTTGTATTTTAAACGTATTTTTAATTTTTCTTAGAATTCTTAACAGAATAACAATAATTGTTGTGTGTCATTTCATATAATAATAATAACAAATAATAATATTTTCAGGAAATTTATACACAGCGCCATCAAGTTCCAAGCCAAGCCGAAACTTGTGTTATGGCAACTAGATAACGGAATAAATTACATAATTATACATACTTTTCTTTTGTAAATACATACATACAATACATAGCAACACCCAGACCCCAGAAAAATACATATGTAAATTACAAATATATTTTTCCGGTGTGGTGATCGAACCCACGGCCCTTCGCGCAGAAAGCAGTTGTGCTACCACTGCGCCAAGCGGTCGTCTTCTACATCTTTAATATATTTTAATAAAAAAAAATGTTTTTATCAATCTATATAATATTATACATAATATATTCATGTATATACTTACTGATCACTTTAATACTTCTAAAACTAGTTAAAAAATTTACTCGCCGTGATGTACTTTTAAATCCACAAGTTTCAAGCTCTACGCTGAATATAAATGTTAAAGTTAAAATGCATCGTACTTTGATGAAATCCCTTTTCGATTAACGTTGGATATTGCAGCTTTGAACCGGCCGTTTCCATCCATTACTAGTTAATAAACTGTAAATACGAATGGAATGAAGAATTTTCATTCAAAACATGTTTGTAAAAAATATTGCGGGATTTATTTCGATGTCGATATACAGTTAATAAACCTCGTTTTTCAATTATAGCATAATTCCGCATTATGCGTAATAATGCTTTACGTTGAATGTTTTAACTACATTCGTCATTCATATATCCAGATATCTTAAGAATACTAATTAGGGCTTTCGCTGGATGCAGTGCTAGGAAATTAAAAAATATTTTTCTTTAACTTGACATTGATAGAAATGTCGCACTACGATCTGTTATTAAAAAACAATCTGTTATGGAAGGAACATGATGGATGTTCGTGAAAACAAATAAATTTCAAAAACGTCTTTAATCATCTACATTAATAACCTTCATACTTAGAATTAAATTTCAAACGAAATCTTCAACAATAATTATAATATGTATTCTCGGTACTGACATTACTTGACGCATTATAAGGAAAATATTTCAACGAATATCATCGCACAATGTAATTTAACATATTTGACACGTGAAGAATAATGGCTCGCGTCACGTTTGATGCGTGATCGCTGAAATTTCTTAAAGAGAATTTCTATTATATGGGTCATGGCGGGAAATATCTCTATATAGGCATAACCTCATAAATTAACTGACATTTACCATTCCCCTGTTAGTGACAGATAATAAATCTTGCGGGATCTGTGGCGATCGTCAAAAAATTGTGAAATGTGACAGTTCTTTTTTTAATTCTTGTTTTTATGCAGCCAGTTCTTTTTAATATAGTTTAATTGTTAATTATTTTATGAATGTACTATCATAGGTATTATAAAATAAATTTAAAATATGAATGTATTAATATGTAAAAAATATCTTGTGATCAACAATCTCAAAATTTTTACAGGCCAAAGCGTTCGAAATTAATACTACAGATACAAAATATATGTGAAAATTTTTAAACTCCAAAGTAATACTTATATAAAAAAACTTAATATAACTTATAAAAAAAACTTAATAAAACCTTTATTAAGTTTTTTTATAAGTCGCCAAATACTCCTCCATCATATTACGTTCCATATGAATTAAAATAAAATATATTCTTTTATTTTGATGCAGTAATACAAAAACATTGCTCCCCATTTAACAAGAGATATCAACCAATTGGCTTATGTCGCATCAAACGACATGACCAGTATTAATGGTTTTCTTATAGCAACTTGACGCTAACTAGTATGGTCTATAAAAATATTGAAGCAATAAAAAAAGTTATAAAATGTTTATGTTCTCAAAGCCAGTTTATTTTATAGTTGCTATCTATTATTCTCTAGTTATGTCTCCCGGTTTTACCCTCGATAAAGCTCACGATTCCATCTTCAATAAACATTTTTTTATTATTCTGATAATCGTATAAAAAACAAAACTAACAGACCAGAAATTATCAAAATCGGACTAGTTTTTCTAGAGTTATAAGCGTTTATCAAAATGGCGAATGATTTGACATTCAGGTGAAATTAAAAACGTCTAAATATAACGTCAGGATGTAAGCTTCAAAATTTATATAATTTTGCTGTGTCGTGGGCGTCAGCTATTAGCTGTGTTTAAGTATCTAAGCAGGCGTGGGCGATTCAAGATACACTGAATTTAGCTTTAAATGAAAGGGAAAGCCACTCGTAATTAATATAACCTTAAGGGTTGCAAACACATCGGTATAAGACATACGATTATACATATTTTTGCTTTCACAGTAATAATTTCATTCAATAATTTGAATATAATAAAAAAATGTATTTGTTACTAATCTATACTAATATTATAAAGAAGTAAACTTTGTGTGTATGTTAAATTGTAAGGGGTAATCTCGGGATCTACTGAAACGATTTTAAAAATTCTTTCACCAATAGAAAGCCACATTATCGCTGAGTGTCATAGGCTATATAAAAAAGGATTGTTAACATTATGCCCAACGAAGTGGTCAGCTAGTTTAAAATAAAGTTAGAATGAGCACGAATGCAGCCTTTTTATTTTAATAATAATAAAAGATATAAATAACTATCTTTTCTTAACTTTTTTTTCACAGAGTATCATGTTTGTTATTATATAAAAGATCACAGATTATATAAAATAATGTTATCTGTTGTCGATTTACTGAGTCTATTGAATAAGCCCGCGTAGGTAGCCTGTCGACTTCGGTACGAGAAGATCTGTGGGTGTTAACAGATAGATTATAATATTATTAATGTTAATGTTAAATCATTTAGAAACTTAAGAAACTTTAAAACCTACAAATTAAGTAAAAATACAAACTTAATAACACAACCTTATGTTTGTTTAAATCCTTAAAACTTCTTCTCAATCGTAGTCGCTCTTTGCAGAGCGGTCGTGGTCATCATTCAGGTGTCGGTGGCACGCTTAACAGCACGACGCCACTCCTCTCTCATGGCAGCCTTCTTCGTGCATTCGTGAAGAGATTGATTAGATACTGCCGCTCTGATTTGGTTCGCCCATCTCATAGGCGACCTTCCTCGTGGCCTGGTTCCTTAAAACTACGCAGCCTATTTTCAAGTCGTTTTTAATAGATAGAGTGATTCAAAAGGAAGGTTTATGTGAATATTATATGCGTACGAAGCTGATCGCTAGTAATTTATAATTTAAAAACGAATCGTCAATATGATGCGAAATGCATAACTCGATAACAACTGAACAGACTTTGATATTCTTTATTTTATATTCCTTGAAGGACAAATATGATTCTTCAGTAGAGAAAAAAAAGTTGGACGTTATTGGATCACAGAGAAGATAAGATACAGAGTGAACGAAGTCGCATTCGGACAGCTAGTATGCAATACTAATGCAATACTATTTTAGTGTAAATAGAATTTTAAAAGGTTTAAAGTATTTTAATTAACAAAAGTAAATAGTAGCTTTGTATATTAAGACTTTCAACATTAAAATACAAAAATATTCGGCAGTACCTATATAAAATAGTCTGTGACGATACCCTATAGAATAGAAGTCTCCGTCTTAAAACAACTCAATACATTTGCTACAGCCTTGAACGAATTATATGAGGCTGAACAATGTGATCCGATTCGCTATGGAATATAATTTGAAAGCTTCAATACAATATTTGATCTGTTTGTGCTTTCATGTAACATTTGCTATGAAAAATGGATTATTTTTAGATGGGGTTTTAGATCCTTCTTGGTATGGTTAAAAGTGTTCACGTTTGTTTGGTAAAAACGTTGTTTTTTCTACTATGCTGAAGACAAAAGGAGGGATAAATTTGGTAGGCCCTATATATTTTTTATGTTATGGTAAGCAGCTTGACAGCTGGCAATCAAGCACAGTGCGTTTTCGCAGGAAATTTTTGCCACACACGACCATCTTGTGGAATCAGCTTCCTCGTGCAGCGTTTACGAACACGTACGACATAGGAACCTTCAAAAGAAGAGCGTACCTTTTTTAAAAGGCCGGCAACACACTCGTGACATCACGAGTGCTAATGGGCGGCGCTGATCACTTTCCATCAGGTGACGCGCCAGTTCGTTTGCCACCTCTTATATAAAAAAAAGCTAAGCAGGATATCGGCTTGGTGGTAAGCGACCGTCCGCTTATAGATAATCGTAAACTCTTTGGACTAGTTTGATCGCCTGAGAATGCAACAAGAAAAGGATTTATGACACAAGGCATTAAAGTAAAATGGTCTTCTTTCTCCATTTACCGAATGAAGCGCAATATCATCTCTAGATAGAATTACTACGCGTCAGTTTCCTGTGGTTTCCTGCCAATTACTAAAGCGATTTCTTGAAAGAAGTGTTAGATTTCTTGAAAGAAGTCTAACAGACCTTTATTCAATTAGGCTACATATATAGTAACACATGAATCGTAATGGTATTAAGAAATATAACATTTTATAGTTTACTAGCTGTATCCCGCGGTTTTACCCGCATAGTTCCCGTTCCCGGAGCCATACCGGGATGTATTGGATCAAACTGCACATGGTGTGCGAATAGGTGGGTATAGGAGTCCATTTAGGACAAACCTTGTGACACGAGATTTATATATTATATTAAGATTAGATTTGTACATTTATAACTAGCTACCAGCTAGTTATAAATGTACAAACGGGACTCCGTCCGCGTGGACTTTCATATAAACTTTGAACCCACCCCCCCTCACCCCCCCTTTAACCCTTTTTACTATTTAAAAAGTAGTCCATGTTCTTTCTCAGACTCTAGACCATGTATGGATTTTTAATGTTATCTGCAGGTTAGGATTAATTGTCAATTTAAGAGACAATTTTTTATATATTTTTAAATAAAATTGAAAACCGTTGACACCTGCACCGGGAAAAATCAAAAAGGTTTCAGGAAAATGCCTCCTTTTAATCAGATTGTATTGTTATATCACAATGTGATTTGATTATATTTGATGCTGTTTGAAATGAATTCAAATATTAAAGAGATATATCATCGTTACTAATTTTATGAAAGAAAGTTTGTATGTGTGAATGTTTGTTATTAAGTAGGAACTTAGTAGTAGAAGTAGTAGTAGTAGTAGTAGTAGTAGAAGTAGTAGTAGAAGTACTAAAAAGGAACTACTTAACGAATTTGTATGAAGATTTGCATACAGGCAAACAAGACCCATGATTAATAATTTATTTATTAAATGTGATACTTTAACCCCCGTATTATCCACGTAAACAAAATGAGTTCATATTCTAAACATTGTTGTCTTGTCCTTTTGAAAAGAAACTTTTTACAAGACGAAAGCTTTTGAAAGCTCCCAGGTGTTTAATAATGTTAATTATTCGCAGTGAGGGTTTAAGCTTTCTTAAATACTCGTATGTAGGGAGATAAAAAGATTATATAAAAGGCAATCTTGATAAAATATTTTAAGATTATAAATAAATAAAAATCACTTTGTTGAAGAAAAAGA
>DWAJ01003672.1:0-14295 GCA_018238005.1 Eurema mandarina
CGCTAGCTTTAAAGTGTGGTGCTAGCTCAAAATTTTGTTTATTCTAATTTTCTCGAAAACTATAGCTTTCAGAGTTATGCCGTT
Organism: Eurema mandarina; assembly: GCA_018238005.1. NCBI lineage: Eukaryota > Metazoa > Arthropoda > Insecta > Lepidoptera > Pieridae > Eurema > Eurema mandarina. The sequence goes on from DWAJ01003672.1 coordinate 85, forward strand.
TTGAAACAATGTAGAACAAACCTAGCACAACCCGGAACAACTTTTAAAACTTAAAAATCTCAAAAGTGTGGTGCTAACTTCCTGGACGTGAACAAATGTCATTGCAGTTTTAAGTACATAATTGACTTTATTTTGACGTCATTATGTTGCCGCTAATTACAACATCTTACGTCACGTTAAATTATAATTATTTTATAAATACTTTATAATCCATTACGTTTAAAAAGCATAATGTTACATACCTTGAGCTTCATGTGAATGAACAACTTTATCTTCCAGTTTTTACTTCGATTTTCTTTCTTCATTAAATTTCACATGAAGTTCTCTGAAAAAATCAGCATTAGATGCTTATCAACAAGTTTCACAGTGGATTACTTAGAATTAATTTTTAATATTTATAAATATAAAATAAATAAACAAAACTGAAAATAGAAAAAAAAAAAAAAAAATTATATTTTTTGGTCATGTTTTTAATATTATGTAATTAAAATGTTACCATGACATAAAAAAATGTCATACCTGTGGTTATGGCCAAAGATGGCTGTACCAGGGTGTTGCACAAAACCCGTGTTAAGATACAGCATCTTACCTTTAAGTCTCAATATATGTCTGATCCTTATATTATTAAAAAAATTATACATAACACATTTGTTCCTTTTTTGCACAGCATACCATCCAGTAATATAACGTTTTACCGCTAGATGATTGTAACTTAATTTTAACATCAATTCTTTCGAGAAAGATTATTCATTCCTTAAAATAACTCTCGCATCACATTTGTGACATCTCTTTTTGTTTTATGTGCGTTTTTGGGCAGAAGTAGCTTACTTAACAACAGTTTGTTGACTCTATAAATAAATAAAAACTCACTTCAACATAACAGAATGGTCAGCTCTCTCTTTTTCTCTTTCTTGTATTTCATAGGCTATTTTAGCCTTTAAATTAGCAACTTCAGTCAAATGTTGCTGAATTAGTGTTTTTGTTTCCTCTTTCATTGATGCTATTATACCTTCATACTGAAATAATAAATATAAAGCTTATTTTAATAATGTTAAAAGTAACTCTATCCCTACTCTATTCAGCCTGGTTAAGTAAAAACGTGAGTATATTTGACTTTGACTTTTACTTGCTTTAGGCAAGACTTAGCCAAAACCAAGCTTTATAATAATAGCTCCAAGCTTGAAACTTAGACTATCTCCTTTGCTTCTATATATTTATGATTATTTCAAAATGAAACTGTTCTTCAAAACAATTGCAAACCAGTATTTGTAATAATAATAATAATAATAAATAATATATTCACAGGTTCAGGCCTGGTTTTCAGCAGCACAATGACATGTTTCTAAAATTTACCTTTTCTCTAGTAACTTTTTTATCAGCCTGAAAAGCCTCTTCCATTCTAGACTTTTCCGCAGTAAGTGTGGACAGTGAATGTGTAAGAGCTGCCACGGAATCACCTGGAGCTGAAGCTGAAAAACATTTGGTATATTAAATATAAAATGCCTCTTGAACACTATTATACATTTATAAAAAAAAATTGTACACTCTATCAATTAGTGTGGCTTTTAGTTCCCCCAAAATGTAGCTTAGATTTCAATAAGAAATTCTTTCTAAATTTTCACCTCACCTTAAACTTGGTGTGTTTAAAAATTATAAGTTTCTTACTTCGAAAACTTCCTGATTATTATGATGAAACTACTATACCAAGTAAAATAACAACTTACCTTCATTGTTTTCAGTTTTGTTCAAGGCTTTTAAACTTATTTCTAGTGCCTCCTTCTCCTTTGCTAATCCCTTGTAAGCAGTAACAACATCTATAAGAGAAATTTACTTTAATAGAAAAATAAATAAACCATAATCTATCACAAAATAACAAAACTGTAGGCAACCGTGTAATTAGATAATGGTAGTATGACCTCGACATGTTAAAAAGTGAGAGAAATCTATTACATGTTGGTTTTTTGTGTATAAATACTTGGATAATGTACTTTAAACTGCGTTTTATTTTTGTGAATTGAATAAAGTTTTTATATAATTACCTCTTAATCGAGCTTCGTATCGTTTTATTTGATCAGCTTGTTTTGTAATTGTTGATATCAGTTCTTGTTTTGAAAGCGATTCCATTATTCAATATCCTTATTAAATAATTTCATATATTCACAAGCAACCACATATAATTTGGCAGTAGAATAAAATTATTTTAGTTAGTAAAGTTCAATATTAAATAAATATTGTTGGTTTAAGTATTTTTACAGTACCACAATCAACAAGTTTTGACTTATGGCCACTATTCACAAATGTCAAGTGACAGCTCATACTTCACAGCTGAAATGTAAAAAATGATGAACACTGAACAGGCGTATTTTCATCCTGGCAAGTATATTTTCATTTACATAAAACAAATCTCTCAAAAATAAGATTTGTTTGAAAATGAGCATATTTAATAAATTTACTTCGACGTTTCGATAATCGATAAAAATACTTAAATTAAAATAGCTCTAAAATCATAATTCACGTCACTTCAATCTAAGTCGATCCGTAATTCTGTATGACCACCAAACTACAGATGGCTAATGCATGTTTTAATTCAATATTATACACAAAAACGTAATTTGTATTTAAAGAAAATATTATTTTAATTCTTCATATTTCAAACAATATAGTTTCGTGTTTGTAATAGATGATTTGGTTAAATTATCTCTTATCGTTGAGCGATCAATTCCGTATAGCATGTTTGCGAAATAGAAATATTTAAAAATGCCCCCGATATTGGTATACTTTTGTCTTGGCATCGCATCATATAATTTATGTACCTATTTTTTTCTATGACCATAAAAAAAATTACGAGCATTTTTTAACATTCGAGCAATTTCTCTGAGAATATTTTCCATAGGCCATGTTTTATTTATTGGCGAAATATTTTTTGTCAGCTATCGTTGTTAGGTACCCCTTTAGAAATATATACTGATTTACTCACATATGAACATTATTGATATTTTTTAATTACAATAACGTTAGGGTGGACTTGATTATACATTTTAAGGGGTGGCATTACACGCAATGCTAGGGGGATGTGACATTATAATCACGTAGAATTTACAAATCCAGATAATATGTATGAGAATTATGTTTCGGACATGTATTCAAAACATATTGAAGTTACAAAATTGAAGTCGCTTCATTTCGTCCATAATAGATCTTTTATAATAACGTACTTCATACAGTTAACTCGTTTATTTTCTCATTTATTGGTAAAAAAAGAAAAATACTTTCAATAAAACGTTACAAAAAAGACTGACTGCACTGTGCACCGTTATAATATGTACCTATTTTTTAAATTTTCATTGATTTTAAATTTTTGCAGAATAAAATTTGCAATTAGGTAAAACGTAAGGCAGATATTTTTTTGTACTTCCAAGAATTTACAATATAATGTAATTTGAATGTGCACAAAATTGCTTTATTTAGTTCGCAAATTGAACACGTTGGAGATGAAATAACAAATCTGGCGCATTGATCTGCGCCTCCCTTAGCAATGTAGCGAGTTCATTGAACTCGTGGGGTGACTTCACCCCTCGTCAATCTTCCTTTAATAAAATTGGGCCGCCGAATATCATGTGTTATTGCCCTTTTTGTATATTTTGAAAAGCAAGTCATGTTTTCTGCACGGTTTTATTTAACTTTAAACCGGATTTTGATTTTAGTTTCAATCTTTAGAACTGATTTTGGTTCGAAGTAATTCATTTACTCAATCGATGTAAATTAAGCAATATCAATTAAATGATTGTACTATAAAACGAATAAACGATAAGCTAATAACACTCGCAAGGATATACATTAAGATTTATTTATTTTTTCTCTTCTTAACGTTGGTTTAAAATTAAAAAATGAAATTACAAAAAAGGAATAGAAACAATTTGCGTCGACTTCTTTAAACGGTAACCACTTGCTAGAGCCCAACGACCCTTAAAAAATGTTTGTTTGTTACGACCTGTGGGCGAGTCCGCTATTTGATGAGACTTATAAGGTGTTTCTATGGTAACATTGTCGATACTTTTTATACTTAATTGATAAAACTGCCTACAAATTTACTTAGAGAAAATCTGGGCTCAAGAATTTCAAGACGTCCATATAAAATAGTATAAAGAGCAAAGGTCAACAACCTACCTTCGCCACAAGGCTTCACACACAAATTAAATCTTCAGGAACTCGGGGTATAAATAAAAGAATATTTAAATACATTATTGCTAATGTCAATATTTAATGTCTATATCAATATTTCCTACATCAGATTACATTCGTTGACATTTCAATAATTAAGTAAGCCAATTAAAACCAACGCTTTACCGACGATTTGTACTGTTACTTAATCTAGCTATCCTAGGCCAAACCTTACAATACCCATACCTGCCCGGAAAGAAACTAATCATTTGTGAGATACAGTTAGAATAAATAAACACTTACAAATATCAACACCAAACACGTAATCAGAAGTAAATTATAATTTGGACAGGTGTAAAGTGGTAAGTCGTCGACCGCGCAACTTTCGCCTTCGTGATAAAGCGGCTCTCAGATTAGGCATCAGATCTGTCTTTATACTCACTTCGAGTAACGAATTGCAATGTACAATACTTCTATTAGGTGGGTTCGAGTGGTTGCAACACAATTCTACGAGAGCATTGCTTAGCGTTGGGACATAAAAGCTCAATTTGCGTGTAACAATATCAAATCTTAGTGGAATTAACACCTTTATATTATAGCCTCAGTAGATACAGTCTTTAATTAAAACAAGATTCCGTTTGAGAAGTAAAAGTCGAATGTGTTCCAGCACATTTAAGCATAACATGGTATGCTCGTGATATCGACTTATTTGTATGGTTACCGAATGGTCAGTACATGTAATCATAAGGACGACACAACACAAACTAAATTATGAACAAAGCTGTTATGAATTTTTCGGGTGTTTATAACAAGTATCAGCAAAATACGCTACTTTTCGTGTATATAGTCCAAATTCAAATAGAAGCAATAGCCAGCTTAATATAATTGCTAAACGATTTTGATAAGCAAGAGACTTTTCAACCCAAAAAATTCAAAACACTTGCACAGATTACAATAAATCAAGGTACATGTTCACCTGTGACTAGTTTTTATACACCATTCGTTACTGCTCCTGTGTTATATAAATTAAACTAATGTTAAACAAACACCACACTAACATAATTTAAACTCAAATCCTAAGTTTAAATTACAGAACACAGTAATTTTCTTTAATTAAACACTTAAATATAAGTAGGTACTTAGATTTAACGTTGCGCAAAAATAACTGACTAGTTTCGTGTAGTTAAGTACTTTAAATAATAAATAATTATTAATATTAATGAAACATTTATCCTTATCAGTAACATAGAACTTAAAGCGTACTTAAGTCCAAATGCATTGTCAAGCCACAATCTGTAGATATTTGAAGAGCTTCCGTTAACATAGTTCTAAAACAAATGTACTGTCATTGGCAGTTATTGGACCATTTCCAATGTATATAGTCAAAAAGTTATGGTCTCAAATGGTTGGTGATAGGACACACGGTTTATCAACACAAACATTTATAGTATGATATGCGTTTACGTTTATCTATCATTTTACTAAGAGAAAGAAACTACAGACACGAATAATTCTGGATTACATAGTCACAAATTTATAACATTAAATCGCTGAGTAAATTTATAAGAACTAATTTCAAACTTACACATCTAGATATATTATGAAAAGAAATCTATGATAATACATCTATCAACTAGAATAAATTATTAATTATACATTACTTAAATGTAATAATAAATAGGGAATATACAAATTAATAAGAGAGACAATATCATATGGATAATTTTGCTTATGCAAATAGCCGATCTTGCAGCTTGTGTCATACTTTATAAAAATTTTATATTTAGTTACAATTATGTATTGCTAATCTGTTTCGTCATTTGCAACAATATTTTTAGAGAGAAAATTACTGTTAGAAACAATTACACAAACATGTATTAGAGAATAATTACTTTATATCAATGAGTCAATACAAAATTTTATCCAATAAAATGTTGATCAAATTTTTCTTATAAGATTGTCATGGTCTTAAAAATTCATAATTTAGTCGAGATTTTTCAATGTCATTCCGATTGGTTTAATAACAGAAATGAATGGCAAAAATATTACTAGGTACTAGGCTTTATACAAATAAACAATTTTATAAGTTCTTTATCTAATGATTTTGTGCATGAGTCAAGCTCAAGATTATTATAAATACTTTTAATTATATTGATTATAATTAATTTATTACTTTAGTTACTTATAAACGGACAATTCCTACTGTTATAAAAATTTTTCATGGAAGATATTTTGCTAGTCTTGTATATTTTCCTAGCATTCTGTCATCTTTGGTAGTGGATAGGTATTATTAGTAATTTAGATACAATATATTAATTTTGCTTTAAATATATATTGCGGTATTTGAATTATAAATAAATGTATAATTGCACATTTTTCATACACAATATAGTTTTAGTTTCTGTATAAGTTTACTTATAGTAAAAATTTTATATTGCACTGTCAATATTTGTAAAAATAGAAAATATATTGCTTATGTTTGCGTCATTGTCTTGGTAAATACAAGCCTTATTATAATGTTAAATAGGTTGATCTCATCATGGTTTTGAGATGATATAGTGATGATCTTAGTCAAGTTGTATGGTGATTCCACACTATATAGTTGATACATCATATGAATTGTTACCTTAGATTGTTGGTGTTTTATTGATTGAGATAATTGTAATGTTACAAGGGTTCAATGAGCAATGCGATTCTTTTATCATTGTCATACAATTTAATTGTGATAATGTCAGTGGTTTGTACTTCTTCATGAACACTGGTACACTGTCATGTCATGATTTGTTTCCTTTCTACATATAAATACTAAAGTAATTGAATATCTGACGACAAACCATGACAGTTATGATCAACATTTTTGCATTAGCTACAATTTATTGACTAGTATTTGAATACACTTAAGATTTACTCTTGTTCGTTTTGAAGCTGACCTGCAGGACTTGGCCATTGAGTGAGTAGCCATTCAATGATTGGATAGCTACAACAGCCTCATCGTAGTTTGTCATGGTGACAAAACCATACCCTTTGCATTTGTTGGTTGCTGGATCTCTGATGATCTTTACACTCTGTACAGCGCCGAAGGGGCCGAAAAGCTGCCAAAGAATGCTCTCCTCTGTGTCTGCCCCAATGTTGTAGACAAAGATACACCAGCCTGAACCACCAAGTGCATTACCTTGTATGAGAGGGTCTGCTAGTGGGGAGTATCTTTGTAGACCTTTGTTAATAGCTAATAGAGCCTTACCCGCTGGACCGATGAAGCGACGAGCTGATGCTGGAGCCAGGTATGCAGCTAATGGAGCGAGCGCCTTATTCTGATTGCTCGGGTTGTTGGCACACTTGACTGTCATAGGCCCTGTACCCCCAGGTGGTACTGTGCCATTCAGTTCACGTATAGCCGCCTCTGCTTCACATCTCTGGTCGTATCGGATGAAAGCCACTCCTCTTGAGGGTCCCTGAAGATTCTGCTCTTCAAGCCCAGCTTGCATCAGGTGTCCAACATTAACATTTTCGTGAAGAATGCGTGAGCTGATTATAGTACCATACGGACTGAACAATTTTTCTAACTCTTGCTGGGTCATATGCTTCGGAAGACCGGATACGTATAAATTGGCGCCTTTGATAGCATCTGAACTGGGACGGGCGTAAGAGACTTTAATAATCTTATTTTGCAGGCGGAGACCATTCAGGGTGTTGACGGCTTTTTCGGCGTCTTCGGCTTTATGGTAATTGACGAAAGCGTAACCTAGACTCTGCCCGTTCAGAATGTGGTCCGGAAACACCGTCACTTTGTCCCTTATTAACTTGCAACTCTCCACTTCACCCACACTCGAGAACAATGATCGTATCTCCTCTTGAGTCATGGTTTGTGGCAAGTAATTAACTATCAGGTTGGTCTTCGACTCGTTATGGCATGGCTGTAACTTACTACCATTTTGAGTGGGCTGATTGGAGTTTACCGTGTCCATTGAATTTGCCATCATTTTTACGTAAATTGTTTACACCGACAACTGAGAAATTGCACTAGTTCGATAATTTATATCGTAATTAGACTATATTCAAACAGGATCATAAAGTTATCGGTCACGATATTCAATTCGGCTCGCGTTGGTTGAAAGCATATGCATGGAAAGAAAATCAATAAGATGCTGTCCACTCTCGTACTTATCCTGTTTTGGGCTGTACCCTGTCTGATACGTTGAATCAAATTGTAAGCGGGAACACAAATTAACGTTAGTTTATTAGATCTTTTGAGAATAAAGCAAAGTGAAAAGGAAATCAACCAAAAATCTATGCGACTTGCGACCTATTCTCGTAAATTCATTTCTTTCACTTCACTTTCTTTTTAAAATGTTGCCAACTGTGAACTAAATTACACATTCCCCATTCCCCAATCCTATCGTCGTAAAAAAGTATACCATAACCATAAGTTGTACCTATTTTAATATAGTGTGAAAGAAATATAGCTATGACAAAATAAAAAAATAAAAAGTTTTTAATATACTTTTGACTATTAAAGAATTCAAAAACAATGTTTCACAATTTAAATTGTAAATTACGAAATTTCAAAATTTTAACAAATATTATTATAAAAGTTAAAGAAAGGTACTTGGAATGTTGAAGTTAAAAGTAATATAAAAATATCAGTTTTACTTTATTAATATCGACAGTATCAAAGTTATGTTTAGATGGTTCACATAAAATGTTGAAGCTCCCAAAATTACGTTATATTTTTAGCTTACAACATTGATACATGTTCACCAACATCAGAAAAGTGTACCAACATAACACAATTATTTTTAACGTTCTGAAATAATTTATTATATTTTAGTCTCTAGATTTTATTTATAAATAATAAATGTATTACATATTAATTTGAAAATTGTAAATTTATTTTTTTATGTTTTTTAAACAGTTAAAAATATAAATTATATTTTACCGTGATAGTTTTTTATTATGGCTACCTTAAGCGGAAACGGAACACATTTACCTGAATTCAGAAATGTACGAATTACAATGTATAATTATAACAATTGAAAAAAAGGCAATATTAAACAAAATCGTTTTTTCTTTATAAATATTAAAAATTTAATGAAACTAACCACTGAATCCCACTGTTTCAATAGTACAATCCAGTTTATTATGAAGTATTATGTAAACCCTTAGCCTAGAATTTTCAAAATCAGATAAATGCAAAGAAACCTTACAATCCCTCAAACTTTGCTTCTTTATAGGTATGTATAAATATATTACTGTAATTAATATTAACGATTTTAACATAAAAATTAAATTAGTAATTTTTTTTTCGTGTAATCGAAAACAGAATAAAAGCGAGACGAATATACAATATTTAAAACAATACCATGATTGCAGGGTTATTTAATATTTTAATAATGGTTAACGGATGTACAATGTGCTCAAATCAACGTCCGCTTATAAAGAACTGACTCATCACAGGCACAGCGAATATATTATGGTAAAAGCTAGACGTTAAAGCGTTAAAAATCATAGCTTTCTTAAATTTAAAAAATATTTTGTTTTTATGGCACAATTAAAAAACCGATAATATCAATAAGTATTGTTTTAAATATTATTACATTTAAAATATTGTTTTGTTCGGTTTGAGATAAATTTTATATATTACATATAGTAACCGTCTGCGTACCCGTACCAAGTTACGTAAGATATTTTTTTAATCTCCTCTCTTTTACAAAAACTAAAAAAAGCAAAATAAACCTAATAACTTCTACCAAAATGATGCACGTCGATTCCTTTCATATTTCAACAAATTACAAAATAGAAAGGAATTATTTGACAGAATAAAAAAATATATATTATACAAAAAAATACTTGATTAACATATCAAGTGCAACTTTCATAATATTCAAATTATTTAAATAGAAACTTGTGCCATACAGCAATCGAGTCTGCGCACACCGGGTCGATGTCAGTGCATTCAGTGCACGCGTACTCAACTCAATACACCGCGCCATTGAAAAACTCGTACTGTTACTTCAATACAGCTGGAAGAGAATCAAACTCGAATTTCGAACGGAGATTGAAATTTTCAATCAAATCTTTAGACCGACTTAGATTGCTGTCATTTTTAAATTTCGAATGAAAACATTGCCTTACTTCAAATAGTTCATTACAATATTTAAAATGTTTATAATATAATCTAGTAACTTGGTCCATACATTTTTTAGTTCAGACACCGGGTCGATTTCAGTACATTGGGTGCAAGCGCCCTCGGTTCTTCACGATGTTGAAATCCGTAATACAAAATATTACGATCTAGTTAGTTGTGAATAAAATTCGAATTTCGAATGTAGGTTAAGATTTTTAGACGACCGTTCCTAAACTTTCGTTTAAAAATCTTCATATGGAGTTCTATTGTAGTTTTAATTGTTTTTTTATTTGTATACTCATAGACAAGAGAAATCTGATTTTTTGTACCATTTTTATTCAGTGAATGTATAATTAAATAGGAAGATGAACAACGGGTCTTGTTTTAACTTTTAATGTTTTATTAAGTATCATATTATATTTCCAGACGATTTTATTGTTTTTTCTGAGAAATATTTAAAACAAAAAAATTAATAAGTAGTTAAGCTTTTTGAATAACAAATTTGAAACAATAACTAAGGTCACGACAGATACATTATATTAACTATTACTAGCTGTCTCCCGCGGTTTTACCCGCATTTCTGCATATATGTATTATAGAGCTAGTAGTTTTAAACATTTAAGCATACATACTACTTAGGGACAGACAGAAGCGGAAGAATACTATGTTATGGTTTTTCTATAACATATACAGTCGGGACATACAGAATAATTCATATAATATCATCTCGCGTAAGAAATACGGATCTAGTCGAAACTAACTGTTTTGACGCAATCGTGATCTTGAAGCCCTACATAAGTGCGTCATCGCTGCTTGTGACAAAATATTTGTTTTTCTCTGAATGTTTGTAATCAGATGTACTTTTGCTTGCGGGTTGCGAGACTTATATTACAAAACGTTGTTTAAGAACAATGGATAATTGAGATAGCTATAAACAAATCGAATGATTTCATTATCACGGAGTGTAGTGAAAGTTTATTTGATATTCAATTATGAGTATTTGTTGCATTATATGTTATATTTATTATAAGTATAGATTATTTAATTACCTAACTGGCTGAAGCTCGCAGTTTTTTGCGTAGTTTTTGTTCCCGTGGGAATGCCGGGATGAAAATAAACTACATATTTGCTAGTTATATCAGAGCCATAAGCCAAACTTCAGCCAAATTTGGATTTGATCGTCCAATGAGTAAATTTTATATAAAATACAATCATCCATAAATCAACACAAACTTTCGAATTTATTATATTGTTGCAAAAAAGTGGTACCTATATTGGTAACAATGACGGTCTATTAGAAATCATATCAAGGTAATAACTGAAAGCTAGACTAGGTATAATTTTTTTTTATAATAAAAGTATTGAAAATGTTTGAAATTTCTTTTATTATTGGACACAATATAATTACTATGTACTTCCATATAAATAAGGGAACTAGGTTATTTGTACTTTGTGTTTGTATGATTAATGTATGTAGTCATTCCGAGTGCAGCAGCACTTCGCAACTCGCACGAACAAATATGAGTAATGTTTTGTGTCATAGCGAGCAAACTGATCATGGTAAGAGAATCCTGATGGTAAGAGAATGTCTCCGCCTATGAACAGTTGCAAAACTCCTTGCGAATACGTCGCGGCCTTTTCATAAGAGAAAACGAAAGGACACAAGGCAATTAAGGTCAAGATTGAAAAGGGCTCCCACATTCCCAAGTCCTAACGAAACACAGAAACATCTGTGGTAAGATATTTTACGCCGGTTTTCTGTAAAGGTAGTACTCAGTGTTTTTCGATTACAGAGCATAGTGCGACCTTTCAATAAATGTCAAATTAAAGAAAAACATTTGTCAATTTTCTGTTACTGCACATGTAATTGCACGCTTCAAACGAAAGCACTACTTAGTACTTTTGAAAGTGCCCGATGTATGAATACAGAAATATATACTTGAAACATTCAATGTTAAGCATTATGCCTAATGCCGCAAAATGCGTTCTAATGCAATAATTGAAAAACTAGGACTATCACGAGCGAGCGATACCGTATTATACCGACTAATACAATCTCCGTTGGATTGTATCAGTCGGTATTATACGGCTCTACCAACTACAAAATTAAATATGATTCACTTCTTATTCAAATAAAAATAATCAGATGTAAAATATTTTTGTTTTAAGTTTTACCTTAACATTTAATAGGTCACGTATTGCAGATTTCTGTAAAAATATAATCGTATCAATTTGATTTTAAATGTGATAATTATTTATCATATTATTATGCATTTGAATATTATATTTCGACGATATTTAAATCTAGACTTTATTTTTATTATTTTGATATCAATGCCATATCGTATTTTCGTGATATATTTTGTTTTAGGCTTTAGCGATAGTGTTATTAGCAGGTAAAATATTTTTTTTCGTGTTATTCTTGATTTTAAGTAAGTAGAACTGAAAATAATAACGTACATTTACAATTTACAATGTAAAATTACAAGTTGCAAGCCAAATCCTGTTGTACCTACTCATGTTTACATTTTTATGTCGACTCCCTGCTCAAGCAGTTCCAGAGGTAAAATCGGACATCGTACTCTATCTAGTCTACCACCAATAAATGTTATAACCTTCCTAGGAGACAGTTTCTGAATTTAACAGTAGTTTTTGTAAGTTTTTAGATATTTTATTTGATATAGTCATCGTATTACAGATGTTTTTTGTTATTTAAGACCACTCCTGAAATGGTCCCTTTAAGAATTTTTCAAATTTTTTTTATAGGTATACTCTATGCCATTATGGCTGAGTGCAGTCTTATAATTGACAGCGAGGGTTGAATGTCATTGTTTTTCCCGCGTTTGTTATCTGTGTGGTTTCCTTTATCTTGTCAAGGGCTCCAATTTCGGCGGGACGCGATTGTCGTTGGTAAAAGAAAAAAAAAATTGTCTCTGCTTCCCAATGAAAATAGTTACGCTATTTAGATTAAGCCTTATTTTAAATTGTTATACACCTATGTTTTTTTATTAAAATTGCAGTCTTGAATGCTTAATATATTTTTTATTTCAAAACTCATAGTTATAAAAACTTGATACAAATTTAAAAAATATTAATTTTTATTAATAAAAAATTAAAATTTTGAACCCTCTGAAATGAGGTTTTTATTTTGTCACATATTTATAGTTTTTTAGCTACGTTTTAAAATATATTTTACATTGGTTTCACAGACTATGTAAAATTACATTAAAACACAGCTAATAAATAAAATCTATTCAAGAATACGTGTCCTTTTGAAAAAGAAAAAACTATGCACTGACGAAGGACGTACAAACGCAAATTACAAATCTGATTTATGCTTTTTACATTTATATTCTGTTATTATATTCTCATTATCTATACATTACCGTCGGAAATACGTAGTAATTTTATAAATTATTTTTTTATAAATGTAATGGTGTGCGAATTCCGCCAAAGGTAATAATAATCTATACTATAATCAAGATTATATCGCATTTTTATTTTAATGAATACAGTTATAGTTAATTGAAGAATTTTTAACATTATTCTTTTTTATAAAAGTATGTTTATTTTGCTTTAGTTATCTCGAGTTTGTGTTATCTTTAGTAGATCAAAAATATTTTTTTATCATGAGTTTTCATTTATTCAGACGATTTAACGTCAACTTTCATATTTAAATAATTGGGTCAGTACAAATCTAGTACTTTTTGTGGTTACTCGTGAAACACGAGAGACGCCATTTTAGTTTGAAACCGACATTACCTTTTTCCTAGAGAAGGTACGACGTATAGGTATCATCACGTACCTAATTTAATACGAAAGATATATCTTAATAGAAATTAAGACAATAATAGTACTTAAGTTTACAATAGTTTATAGTCATAAATGTATCTTTAATCTATACTAATATAATCAATATGTAAAGT
>DWAJ01003673.1:0-14291 GCA_018238005.1 Eurema mandarina
TCTGTTAGCTACCACAACCGAGAGTTTGGTATAGGCAATTATTGGGCGTCTCATCAAAATAAAGCTACTCACCAAAAATTAGCTTGATAGTAATCAATTGGAAAAATGTACCAGGGATCCCGGACTAATTAGTCTTACGTTAATACGCATTTGTTTATTTTTAAATTTTAGTTATGATTACTATATTTGATTACATTGTTTAAAAAGATTTTATTTTGTTTATATTTCGACAAATATGATAGTGCTTCCAATAACAATACCATGTAGTTTTTAAAAATACTGGTAACACTACGTTTACTTTTAAAAATCTATATGCTTTTTAAAATACCCGCCCACTTTTTTGACAATTATACATACATTTTGACATTAGTACTCGAAAAATTATGACCTTTAAAATCATATGTATTAACATTTTATGCAACACGTTTAGCTTCAATTAAAGTATAAATTTTTATTTGTAACACTAATCTACGCTATTTATAAGTCGCATGGTCCGAGACCCCAGGGCCACCAGACGTCACGTTATTTTCTAATAAACGAAATGTGGACGATTAGGGAGTGTTAGTATGTACTAAGAACGTATGCCTACCTGCTAGCTGGCTCAGACGGCCAAATTTCAGGTATCAGGTAATGAAGGTACATAAAAAAATTATCTACCTTACGTAAATTCTAATGGCTGATCTTCACATATTTTTTAGGCGATACCCTCATTAATATTTCGCCAATACTGGCAGACACTTTTCGTCGGCCGTATTGCTTAACAGACGCTTTTAAGCTCACAAAATAATCACTTGCTATAATGGAGAAACGTTGTTGTTTTTCGAATGTTATCTTTAGATTCGAATCTGGCAAAACGACGATGGAATGTCATTTGAGCTTTTTTTCCTTCAGTTATGGCAATACATAGACGGAGAAGAAAAATTTTCAACCAATAATAGAAAAGATACTGCATATTGTAATATTTGACAACATGGCATTACTCGCATGACGTATGATTACATAAATGCAGCTGTACGGGTTATTATTACAAACACTAGTTATTTTTATACTTTTAGAAATAGCTACTTGCGACTTATTATTTAGTTACGATATTATATTATTAAATAAATATTGTGTTATAAGCGCAACATTTTGAAGACGCAAAAGCATCCTAGTTAGGACGTCTTACCTTTTAATGATTGGTTGCCGCGGTGCATTCACGCGCCATTGACAAAACTATCTCTTTTTATCTTGTTGGTTTAATCATTTATATCTTTTCTATCGTTTAGACTTGTAAGTATGTGTGCTTCGCAGCTGTGCGAAACAATTTTCTATTAACTATAATATCATTGGATGTAATTAATATCTTAATTTCTTAAATATACTATTGATGGCACTGTGTAGGTAATAAACGTCTCAGTCTTGATTGTGTGGCCGCCCCGACCCCCGGTAGCGCCTGTGTGCAGATCCTATGAAGCGCCTCTTTTTTAACAAATCTTCATAAAAAACGAATTTAATTTTTTAACGAATATTATAAATCTTGAGAGACTTGTTCAATAAGCTTAACATATTATGTTTTGTTGTTATACTACATACTTACTTATCGTTACTCCACTACAAAAAAAAAACAATAATTTAGGTACCTAACAAAAATAGTTTCGGTGGCAGTGGCGGCGCGACGCCCCTATTGTCTTGACGCCTGTGTGTATCATCTAGTAGGATATATAAATAAAAGACCGATGCAAGATAATTTATTTATTGATTGTTTTTAAGAATCGATAAGCCATATACATAGAATAAAAACACATAATACAAGAATACTGTAGATAGCTATATGTTTCTATCTTTATCATCTGACGTAAGTTAAAACTACATATTCAATGAAGAATAACTAAGTTCTAGAGTCTAGATTTAAATATAGGTTGAAATTTTCTAAGATAAAAAAAGGTTTCTTTTGTATTTCTTTAGGGTTTCGTACCCAAAGGGTAAAAACCCTATAAAAGATTGTTTGAAAAAACAATTAAATAAGTACTAAATCTTTTGTCAGTTTTGTTATGGTCAATATTTGGTATAATGATTTTATAAGTCCAACGTCTTAATTGCATCTTATGGTACGTACCCAGCCTTTACCAAGATACAATGTTGCCAGATCCCATCTAGATCTTGCCTTATATATTCGTTGTCTACTAGCCCGCATCAAAAATACCATAGAGTATAGAATTAAGAAAAGTATTTACTATGCTATAATATTTGATATTAATTAGGAAATCACATTTTGATATGTAACCGTTTTTGAGCACCGCTCAATGATATGTATCGTTTCAATAAGGGCACAAAATATAGTGACCTACAATACCTACGAATAATCTCATTAAAATTTAATACTTACTACATCTTTAATATAATCTACATCTAAATTACAATGATATGCTTAAAAGTGGTCCTACTCTGGATTGTCAAAAGCTAGATATAAAGCGCTTGCATTCTATTCTTTGTAAAGTTTTTTTTTTAACTAAAGTTAAATCTAAACGAAATGATTGTTAGCTTTATATCTTGCTTAGAATGGACATTTAATTATTCAAATATAATGGAGTCGCCTCTGACATTGGCTAGGGTGGAAGGTTTAGAAATGTTGTGAAGGGCGACATTGAAATATCACATCTTATAGTAAACGTACAGGTTCATGAATATGTGCGACTCGTAAAAATACCTTCCCTTTATAACCAGAATGTTAACATTCCAACAATCACTTAACCATCTATGGACGTTGCACATTTTCACGATTACGACGCGAGATATCACCTGTACTTTTATTATTATATCAAATGTGTACACAGTATAAAAAGCGTTAGGTACATGTCATAGACAACTGAAAACGTTTGACGTTTCTGCGCGAAACAAATTTAAAGTTGGAATCGTTCAAATTGGTTCGAATCTGTGGCCGGTAGATGTCGCAGCCAAAATGAACGAACCGTTCACGCGTTAGTATCTCTTATATTTCATGGACTCGTAGGGAAGGTAGCTGTAGAATGAGGAGCTTATGGGACCGAATTGGACGACGTGGTAGTAGTCAGAGGCTGACTCCGGCGCTACTCAGTCGAGGAAGCCGGTGTTGACGAGCTTCTCGAGAAAGAATTTCACGTCTCCTAACTCGCTGTCCTTGATGCCGAGAGATTTGAGCATGCCAAGGTCGCCATTCTCAACCGCCATGAACACAGAACGCAAATGCTCTAAGTCGGACCGCATTAAATGCAATGCCGCCCCGAAGTCTTCAATCGTTTGAGATTCTGAAAATATATAGATTAGTCAATTAATTAACTTAACTCACATGTGTACGAAAATACGTTATTTAATTGAATAATTTTAAAAAGGCTTTCATTTTTTACTGTTTGAAAGCTTAATTAATAACTATGTAATTTTACAGATAAAATCAAAATCAGTATCGTATAAATTGAATAAAAATAATAGTAAAACAATATAGTATTGCTATGTGGCTTAAATCATTTATATAAAATTAATTTTACAATAAGAAGTGGATCATATTGGTTTGATACAAGCATATTTATATTTTGGGCTGTATTAAGTTGTAGAACTAGTTAAAACTTCTTCAAAAACTTAATCACTTACCAGATAAAGCAATAGCGACCTTCTCAACACCACCGAGCGGTTCCAGAGCATCCCTAGCCTTGTTCCCGAATAGTTTCTCCAAATAGTTGGGTCCATGCGATGCAAGCAGTGATTGGAGGAACGACGCAGTCTCTTCCACAGGAGGCCGTTTGGCTAAAATATAAATTCACGTTTATAATCTATGGTAGGTACTAGATTTGACAGATGTCAATTATATCATTTCATAAGTGTTAATATTATATTTGACTTTGACTTTAACTATCCGAATTAATTGGGATCGGGGGTAGATAATAAGAATAGAATAAATAATAGGTGGGTAATCTAAATAAAACACACAACAATCAGTATTAATTTAACGAACATGGTTCTACAATAATAATAAATTGAACATCTCGATCAGAGTAAGTTGAAACCCCACAAGGCGTTTACAAAATTACAAAGTAAATGAATTCGAAACCAAATACCTAATACAGAAGTACATAACTAAAATTTCATACTTTGCTTTTGTTTTTTATATGTACTACGTTTAAGACTGATTGGAATAAAGAAATGGGCGTATTCTCAATTATTGTATCGGAGCATGTAGTCGGTAGTGACCATCAAGATTTACACATAAGAAATTATACATGATTATAGAATAAGCAAAAGCAATAGAATGCAGCCACACTTATAGGCGTCCACGACATGCACACAAATTTATAAAAAACTAGCGGACCCGTGCCCATGTCGTTGGGCATAATGTTAACAGTCCTTGTTTTGATATAGCCTATGAAACTCAGCAATAATGTGGCTTTCTATTAGTGAAAGAATTTTTAAATAGAAAGCCACATTGAACGGCCACAAGTGTATCCCGGTATCGTTCCTAGAACGGGAATAACGTATATTATAAGTGAAATAAAGTATGAAAACAGGTTTAAATTTTACCCACATCCGTATTTGCACTTTCGTCGTGCATTCTTTTACAAATTTATCTATAAAAATAAAAATGAATTGTTGTTCGTTAGTCTGATTAAAACTCGAGAACGGCTGAAGGGATTCATCTTATCTTAGTCTTGAAATATTCGTGGAAGTCTAGAGAAGGTTTAAAAGGTGAGAAATTTTCGAATAATTGCCGGGAAAACTATTAAAACGTATATGATATGCGTATATGAGATACGATATGCGGGTAGGCGTGAAAACGTAAACACGTACTTAAAATTTCTAAGATTTAAATTTGTTTTAAAATTATAATTAACGTTAAAGTTATGTGTTAAACACTCTTACTGCACTCACCGGTTAATAAAGCGACTTCTCCAACGTTTGCAACACTTATTTGTACTGCTTAATTATATAGCAAGCTAAGAATCCAATATGAACGCAGTCAAGCAATCAATGGCCCAGATGTCCCAAATGTTCAACAAAACAATGTTAGAGTTCCAACAAAACCTGGACAAGCAAACGACTACTTCTTCACTGGCCAGTCCACCCAGCCGCCTCGCATCTGACTTTACAGCCTTTCGCACATTTGTTTTGTCCTCACTGCAGTGTTTACAAACACAAATAGATGCTCTGTCTAATTTATACGAAGCCCAAGAGATGAGAAGCCGTCGTAAATTTTTAATGCTGCATGGGGTCACTGAAGATAAAGATGAAGATGTGGCAAAAACCAGCATAAACACTATTAATAAAATCTTAAAAGTTAATGTGTCATTGGAGTGTGTAAACCGCTGTCATCGTCTGGGAATGTTAAAAGACAGTAAACCTAGACCGATTCTTTTGAAGCTCAGGGATCATTCCATCAACGAAAAAATTTGGATGCAGAAGGCAAATTTGAAGGGTTCCAGTATTACATTGTCTGAATTCTTGACAAGAAATACACATGACATCATGAGTGCAAGAGAACATTACGGGGTGTCAAAGTGCTGGACCAGGGATGGCCGCATATTTGCTATAGGCTCCGATGGAATCCGTCACTCGATTAATAGTGTATCGGATATTAAGGCAAATGACATTAGTGCTTCAGACAAAGTGTTAGTTCCTAGTACTTCAGGACCCAGTGGCATTGCTCCTAAGGACACTAAGTGTGGACTCCGTACCAGAAGACCTATGAGAGCTAAGTAGATGACTAACAGTTGTTTTTTTTTCTAAATATATACACTGACTCGGCCAACTTTGTACTTAACTAATAACTTGTGCAATGAATGGATAGGTTTTGGACTTAAATAAACTCAATTCTTGATAGGATATTTAATATAATTTTAACAACTCAAGTACTTAAATAATTCCTCATAATTTACAACTGTACTTAACTAAATATAACACTACATTGGTCTGTCATTTATATACTGTTATTCCATGTCAGCTGCATTTTGCTATGCAATTGGTCTTATGTTTTGTTATTTCAATATTTGTTCCCCTGGGAACTGGATAAAATCACCCTATATCCTTCTCTTGCTCCTAAGGTACCTTTCCACCAATTTATCATCCAAATCGGTTCAACTGTAATAGTGTAATTAATACAACTTTCTTTATAAATAGTGTTTGGCCTTTACAACTAAATTCCAATTTACTTTTGCTTTGTTAATGCTATCGATTAATGAGTCTATTAAGTTGTAGTCAATACAAATTTTGGTTAGAGGGGAATATTTTAGGAGGTTTGTTCTGCTAGCAGGAATGTGGAAGATATTGGTGATAGGATGCCTTCTCGACTATCTTCCCAAATAACCATTTACAGCCGATCCCAATATTCAACCTTCGATCTGGAGATCGCGGCTATCTGCGATAGAATTCTATCTCCTGATCGATCTCCGATCTGCGTCCCAATAACATTGATTTTCAAACGCAGATTGAATTTTACGATGGATCGAAGATCAATCCCTTTCCTCTCGTGCGTTTAATTCTAAGCAGTTTTTGTTGTGATGTTGTCAACGTGATTGCAAATGTTAGATGTTTTTGATAACATTGCAAAATTTATCTATATCATGATAAATTAAGACAGTAATTATACGTTAAACGAAAATTTTGTGTTAAACAAGTCTTACTCGTGCAATGTAGAAAAGTATCTATTAATAAAATCAGTCCTTTTTATGACATCTTGCAATCTTAAAACATGAGGATCAATAAGGCTGACAGAATCTGTAGTTGGATTTGTTGGCATCTCTACCTCTGCAGGCATTTCTTGTATGTTGTAGTTTCTACAGATGTTGTGTAGATAAGTTCAGAGTCAAAAAATTATTGGGAAACGGCGCTTCCAAACACCAAATATACTGAAAACAAGAGATATTGGGTTAATTGTAAGTGAAAAATATTCATATTAGAGTTACTTATATACATTGAAAATTAAATAAATAAGTATTACTTACCGTTCTATTACATTTCTAGTTGCAATATGAGCATCATTATATTTCTGCTCTGCTCTGTTGGTGGGATTTAGAACCGGTGTCAATAAATAAGGTATGTTGGGATAGGCACTGTCACCAAGTAACCAGCGGTTGCCATAGGTACCATCGTCACATTTAGCTGTAAAAAGAAGTCTGATTAAGAAAAGAAATGTTTGTTTAATAGATAATGACATGTCTTTGCTAATAAACCCCTAATTAAATTTAGTATCATTTACCTCTCAAAACAGAATTGTTAAAGATTGTAGCATCATGTGTGGAGCCAGGCCAACGAGCTACAACATTCATTAGTTTCAAGTCAGCATCACAAACGGCTTGAATGTTCAAAGAAAAATAACCTTTGCGATTTCTGAACTCTTCGCCTATTGTTTGGGCTGAAAAAAACAATTTACGTATTTTACATACTTAACTAACTTGATGACAAGGCTGTAACTGAATAAATGTTAACTTACTCAGAGACTGTATGCGTATGTGTGTACCATCAATTGCACCAAGAACTCTTGGGAAACGAGCTATTTGGTAAAACTTATCAACACTGTTTTGGTGTATTACCATGTATTTATCATACAGTCGCAATTGCTTCTGACATATTTTTACGATTCGGGATGCTGTTGACTTTGAAAATCCCACAAAGTCGGCTATGGCAATAAGCATTGTACCCAATGCATAAAAACGTAGAGTCAACAAAAGCTGATGAAGCGGTGAAACTCCATGATTCCTGCATAGAATACAAAACTGATTAAATTAAATTCTTTAAAATTAAAAACAATGACTAGGTACGAAATATAGTTACCGCTTTGAAGTTATTTTTACATAGGGCATTACTTCTGATAAAAGTAACTCTACTGCAGCTTTGTTGATTCTGAATCTGAACGTTAATTCAGCTTCGTTTAAGCATGCATGTGGTTAATGCGGCTGTAGCACCTTCAATACACTGGTGGAAGTTCGTCCTCTTCTTCATCTTCCCAATCTGAAAGTTGATCTAATACTTCCAAGTCACTTTCACTGTCACTAGGCGAGGGCGATCCAAACACTTGAATCCAGATTGGTGCCCTCTGACGGATAGTTTGCGTTTTCGGATTGCTTATCCTTTTTTGTTTTGTATATTGAAACGCTTTTTTAAATCAATCTTTTTTTTATCATACGGCGGATCCCAATATGCAATCTCTATCCATTTTTAGCTATCTTATATCTAGATTGAGTTTTCTTCCGGGACACCATGTACTAATAACATCTTCCTTCGTGATCTTGTCTCTTGCTCTTCATAAAGACTCGATAAAACATTCATTTGAGATTGCAGTATTTGAAAAGAAGCCATCACAAAAGAACGGAAACTTTCAAATTCTCTGGCAAGCTTGAAGGATGGACTAGAAGATGCTGGTGCTACAGTTACTTTGTTCAGCTCCTTGTTAAAATCCTCCATTTGCTTGTAAAAGACCACTTGTATATCCAACATTGCTTTTTTCAAGGTGTCCATATTGTGAAATGTTTATAATAGAAGTGGAAAGTTAAAATGCTTGAAATATATAGTCGCTGTTTTCAATACCAAGTTAAAGAGCTGTGTCAAAAGGATTATTAAGTTGGGATGCGCCAATTTCAGAACTTCATTCGTTATTTTATCTGGTCCCGGACTTTTATCAAACTTCAATTTACTGATCGCCTTGGCTACCTCTTCTACCTCTATGTCTTGTATTTTTGATGATGTTTCTCTTACCAAGAGAAATAGATTAGAACAGACTCTTGTTTTTTGGACCTGTATAAATGTCTATAAAAACTTATAGCTACCTGAAGTATTTCATTTCCCCTTAAAATAATATAATAATTAAAATAAATAATCCAAAATAATTAAATTAAAATATGCATAATAATTACAATAAATAATGCAAAATAATTAAATACAAACATTCATGATAATTTAAATAAAAATTAAATTCAAAATAAATAATAATTTACTCACTCTGTCTGTCTGTCTGTCTATCTTTCCATCATGCTAAAATTATTCAACCTATTGGACTAAATTTGGAAAAGATGGTCAGTTTTGCCGCATACTATATCTTACTCGCAAGTGTCTTATGCAAACGACCCGGTGTGTCTGGTAATGTCTTAATCGACAGCGGTTGGAGCAATACGTAGCTTCTTGGCAGTAGCCGCAAAAAATTATAGCTGCGCAACGGCGGCTACATTTCGCACACTGTAAAAAATTATAACTTACATATTTGCCATAATATACTACCTTTTATTGTTTAAATTATATTCTTTAATTAAAAAATGATTTTTTCCCCCTTTAGACTTTCTGAAGGTATTTGATTCAAATGTATTCAGAATAAAAACAATTTCAATTTCAATTTGAAAAGTTTTAAAATATTTGAGAAATAAAGCCTCCATGCTCCTCCCCAAGCCTCGAACCCATCGAGCATGCATGGGACATGCTCTAGAGCCGTGGATGGACTTAGTACTTGGATGGAGTGACATCAAAACACAAAAATTGATCGATTTACTATAATTTCACTAGCAGCAAGTAAGGCCGAAGCTACCTCATGCACAGTACCTACTTACCGCAACAAATGCTGGCTGTTCATCCTCGCTATCTGTGGGGAGTGCTTCGACACCCTCCACAGTGCTAGCGCGGAGCGAAGGAAAACTTTCCTCCAGCACGCCACGTGTGAGGAATGCCGAAGCATCCTGCACAGTACTACCGCCGAGGGAGGGTACTCCTTCCTCCTCGGCACTAGCTGTGACAGATGCTTGGCACCCTCTACACGACTTGGACCACTATCTGTGACGAATGCCGAAGCATCCTGCACAGTACTACCGCCGAGGGAGGGTACTCCTTCCTCCTCGGCACTAGCTGTGACAGATGCTTGGGCACCCTCTACACGACTTGGACCACTATCTGTGACGAATGCCGAAGCACCCTGCACAGAGCGAGTTGCCATACGGTTCATTTTGCTTTTAACTTTACGAACGTCTTCAGACACACCGAGAACCAGGGGAACAAGATAATTGATGTGATTTCTTAATCGGTCTAATTCTGTTGTATGTAAAATATTATATTTTAATATTTAAAAGAGCATTACATTTACATTTACGTTTAGAATCATAAAGAATACTAACGAAAAATCAGGAGAAGTAAAAGTAAGAGAAAATGTTTTGGCCTTAAATTATAAGGAAAGTGTTATAACCTTATTATATTATAACTCAGTTTTAGATGACCTATGAATACTGAAACGCAAGTAAAAATATTCTAACTTGGACTTTGGTTAAATAAAGATTCATTTGAAATATATTTTACCCCTATACATATATTGTGGCAAAATTGTAGAGGCAAAAGTAACTGCTATTTTTCCTAAGGGTGAAAGTTTCCCGTCATTTTTTTTCATAAATCTTTTAACTGATATCACCTCCGCGTCACAGGTACTCTTACAAATATCTTACAGATACTCTTATAAATATCTTCGTTGCTCAGGTCAGTGGGAACAAAACGTATTACTCCAGTGGTCTCTGTTAAGTAGGCTGGTACAAAAGCTTTTAATTTGTATTCACAAAGGAATTTGTCCACTTTAAAAAAATATTTGCTGGTGCGGGTTTTCTAAATGTTATCCCAACTTTATACGCAGTCACTCTGTGAACGCCTGAAATGCCTTTAACATTCTCGGTAAAAGGTTTGGTCAATGTTATAGGGTTTTTGTTACCGACTTTTTCATTTTCTGTCGATTCTACAAAGACTACACAGTCAGCACTGTGATTTTCAGGAAATTGTTTCCTATAATTAAGTTTTGTAAAAATTTTATAACAATCCTTTTTCGGTGTTGTTAAGTTTCTTTTTTTAGATTCTTTGTCGACGGGGCTTTCGCCACCGTCGGAATCTAAGCCCATATTGTTTTATAAAAAAAAAATAAATAAAATACGTTTAATTCAGGCTTTTACAATTATTTATAAAAAACTAGCCCATAAAAAATTATTAGTAAGTGTGTTAGTAACAATGAATTACTTAATCTAGGTTCGTATTGTTAGTATTTAGGTACGAGGTAGCACCAGGTACAAAACAATTAAAACCTATTTGGTTTTACCTATTTCATACCCAGTGCCACCTCCATCTAGTGCCTCTGAATAGGACAATAATAATATAATAATATAGTAGACAATACTAGTTTAATGAAAACACCTTAAAACTAGAAACAAATATCGTGTGAACGTCACGTAGCGTGTAAAGCATCATGTAGCGTGTAACGCATCGCGTAGCGTGTAACGTATCTCACAGCTTGTAATGCATCACGTAGCACGTAACGCGTCACGTAGCGTGTAGCGCATCGCGTAGCGTGTAACGCGGGTATACTGACCGACGGCGCGCACGTTGGGCGGCGGGTCCTGCTGGAACAGCAGCTTAAGCGGGTATATATCGTCGAACTCGACGCGGCTGACGCAGCCCGCGAAGCCTTCCGCCATGCTCTCGTTGCGCCCGATGTACATGTACTGGATGTTGTTGAACTGCGCGTCAGCCGACTCGCGGATGTTGAACTGGTACTCTTGCGTCTCGTAGTTATCCACCTGAGAGGGAAAGAGAGAGAACGATGAAAAAATTTTAATGGGAAACTTTCCTCGCTAAGAAAGTGGGGATCAAGTGTAGTGTCCTAGGTTTTTAATATAATTTTACATTAGTTTATAATATATTTTCTATACATATATGTTTTATGATGTATTATTATTTTTCTCACATTTTTAAATGGGAGCGTCTTAGGTTTAGTTTTAAGTTTTAATACAACATGTAATTTGTAGCATCATGCTGAAGTTAACACTTATTAATTGTAGTTTGTCTTTTATGAGATGGTGAGAATAAACTAGCATACAGACAGAAGAAACATCTCACCTGTAGCACCATAGTGGCGCCGCTGTTTTTCCGCGAAAGCCTCACGTCGTGGTACTGGCCCAGCGCGAACAGCTTGCCCTGGAATATGATCTCTTGCCGCTCGAACCCGAAGTCGAACACCACGCGCAAGTGGCCTGCGGAGATGAGACCAGATGTGTTATACAACTTATACAGTATATACGAGTTACATTATACATTAGATACATCTTACACCAGTTACATCGTACATCATTTACATCTACACTAGTGACTTAATACACCATTTACATCATACCATCATTTACATCTTGCACCGGGTACATAATACACCAAATACATCTTACACAAGGTAAATAATACACAAGATACTTTATACTCCAGACACATCTTACACAAGGTAAATTATACACCATTTACAGCATACCATAATTTACATATTGCACCGGGTATTCTCAGATATATCACACACCAAGAACATCATAAGTTATTACTTACTATAATACTTATAAGTTAAATATTACGATCAGTTTTTCTTTATTTAACACTTTCATTCCTAGAATACTCCACTGATTTTTATCTAATTATTTAAGTGAAATAATATAAACATAGTAAAAAAAACACAAATGAGACAAGCATACATTTTTTTTTTAATACTATGAAGAGGGGAGACGATCTGGACGCACTCCTGATGGTAAGAGTAACGCCAGCCCATAGCCAATGTAGTGCTACCCGGAACTTTGCTATAAAGCCCAACTCCGGGCAAGGGTGCACTACACATGGCAATAAGTGAGATTTTTTTACCCGATTACCGAGAGTGCAGATCCTTTTCACAATATTTTTACGGGCAATACTTTGCAAATCATTTAGCTTGGGAGTTTTTGGCGGGAATCTGGCGGCGTCTATTTGTATTGAATTTTTGTTTTTTGGTGTTTGATTGTGATCAAACAGTAAATCATGCAGTAAATTAGCTAATAAGTGTCCAGAAAATGAAGAATTCATTCGAGAGTGCATATTAGCGCCGTCCCGATTGCTCCAAGATTCGCCGAGGTTTTTCGTAAAGTTAACTATCACTTTACGAAAGGCAGAAAAAAACGGAAGAAAGGAAAGAAATAACTTAGATTGCGACTGAAGGTCTTTGTATATGGATACAAAGACCATGGGGTAAAGAAATAAATTTACAAACAAACAAACCGGTTCGGAAGGCAGCTTCTACAGAGAAGAACCGGCAAGAAACTGTTATAGTTGCTCTTACCGTAACTAATAAAGTCTGCTACAGCCTTCTCCCGCCGCAGGCTGCTGTTACAGCATTCGTCGTACAGCACCAGAAGCACGTCGAGGAGCGTCTCCACGCTGAGGGTGCTGGCCCGGGGGCCTTGCAGCCGGCGTGATATGAACATCGTCTCGATCTGCTTGAGACGTTTGATGCCCAGCGCTGGAAGGAAATAAGACACTATTATATACTACTACATATTAAATTATATTTACAAAATTAAAATATAGTGACGCGACTGCCTTGTACAAAGTTTTTGTAACAATAAAAATTTTTATACAAATTTAACTAAGATAGAGATTTAAAAATTTGTGGTGTTTTCTCAATAACAATAGTGTCTAGATTTAATTGGCCTTTGTACATATTTTACATAGACATAGGACATATTATTATGATTAAGTGAAATACTTTAAAATAATAATATGAACAAACCCACAACAAAACTTCTTCAATTGTAACATTTTATTATTATTTTTGACATAATTTATAGCACAATTTTAACATATAGTAACACTTTTATTTAGCTGGTTGTGATATATTATGTTTTCAACATCGACCGACAATATACACGTCTATAAATATTATTTTTTATATGTTTAGAATGGCACATATCCAACGTGATAAATTCTAAAATCCCTTTATAAATGTATTATATAACATACAAATATATCTTGACTATTTGAATTATTATATAATTTTCTTCTTTAGCCTAAAAAAGTTACAAGTGTATAAACATGTAAATGATTTATATTATATCTATAAAATACAGATGCTTATTAAAAAAAACAAAATCGATTTTGTTAGTAGGTACACTTAAAACTCGGGAAGGTATTTGACTGTAACTATTTTGTTTTGAATGTTTTCTTAGTTAGATTCGAGTCAGTCTTGAAATCGAAAAATAACTATAAAACCATGATAAAAATTACCTTTTAGATAATTTTTAAAAACTGACCCGTGGCCACTTCGTTGGGCATAAAGTTAATTATCCTTTTCGGTTTTTATATAGCCTTTGAGACTCAGCATTAATGTGGCTTTCTATTGGTGAAAGAATTTTTAAAATCGGTTCAGTAGATCCCGAGATTACCCCTTACAATTTAACAAACACACAAACTTTACTTCGTTATGATTAGTATAGATTATTATAAGCTTACGTGTGAGCTACGCCCAGAGACGGTCTGGGCGACTATAAATA
>DWAJ01003674.1:0-14287 GCA_018238005.1 Eurema mandarina
GTATTCCTTCTCGACTTTCAGCAATTCTTACTTAACATAAAAATATATTTTACAGAGCATTTTATTAGTCGAGTTCTTTATAAATATTTTAGTTCAAGCAATGAATAATTTAATAAGAGATATTTGCTCTAATCGACATTAAGTTTGTAGATAATTTTAGCTGTAGCGTTATCGAAAGATATAAATTATGAAAGGCTATTCGGTCAAGCGATAAATAAGGATAGCGGGGGACTGTACACTTAAGCAGTGGAGCAGTAAATGGTAAAAATACACTTCTTATTATAGTTCAAACTTGAACTAATTTAATGAAATTTTTAAACCTCTATAATAATAATAATAATAAAATTCTTTATTGTAAATTGAAATACACCTTAAAACAATAATTAAAAATATTTACAGCAAATAGTGTTTTGACAAAATGCGGCCTTATCACTTGTAGTGATTTCATTACAATCGGTTCAGTTTAAAATAATCATTACTACACTTATTTGAAAACCACATATTACAATATATTGTTTATGGTAACAAAACGTAACACAAATATCCACATATTTTTTGTGGCGTAAAATTCGTTATTAAAACAGAAATTAAACCCATAAATAACAAAACCCTTGATAATTTACGCTGAAAATCGCGAACACAGTTATTTCACTGCTGTTTTTGGGGAAATGTTTTTCGAAATCCGCGTTTTATCTGAAAGCCTTTCTGAAATAAAATCTAAATAAATTTATCTAACTGGCAATGTATGACATTTCGCATAAGCCTTTATTTTAAAAATACATTTAAATAGCTACACGTAACGTTCGTTTAGAAGTTATCTAAAAAATATCAAGATTTCTCAACTTCAATTAAATTAATTAATCAACGATATTGTACTATAAATAAAAGTGTAACTTTTTATTATTAACGAGTTCAGTTATAGTAAATCAAACCTTTGAAAAATTGAAAGCAAGATTAAATTCTAAGCTTCAATAACTGCAGTCTAGAAATACTTCACTTACGCAAACGCTGAGAAATTTGTTTTACAAGATTATGCTAAGAGAAAGACGCGGCTTGACATTACGTACGTAACTTTGACGTTAGGTAAGTGTCATCTGGTACGCGTCGTTAATCAAACGATCTACCGCAGACGTCATAAAATATTTTGTTTCAAATTAACTTGTTTTATAAGAGAAAAGATTTTTTAATAATAAAGCAGTGAGAAAATGTTGCAAATATGCTAAAGTGGACACCACGGACCAGCAAACGCAACGGATGTTTGGACGTTCATCTCCGTCCACTCACAAGGTGGACGGAGTCTATGGGGGAGGCCTATGTTCAGCAGTGGACGTCCTTTGGCTAAGACGACGACGAGGACGAGATAATGTGTATGTAGCTTTGCTGTGTAACGATAAAAAAAACACCATAAGTGAGTTCTATTAGCAATGCACTACTACTGCACAACGTTGTATAATTAAGATCGGGCTGCAAAAGGACCGTGTGGGACCATATATGTTTGCATTATTTATTATTATTATTCGGGTCAAAGTGCCATAGACATTAGTAAGAAATGGTGAAGTGTGTGAAGGTGCCACAAATGATCAAGTAAGATCAAAAGTTTAATTTTTATTATTAACTTACTTTCAATAAAAATAAAAACAGAACAAATTTTCTCAAATCAAAACTATAAACGATTTTCTAAAAAAATATTCCAAAATTTATTAAAAACGTTTTTATCAAAGTTTTGCTAAGTAAATTAATTTCATTCAAATTGTTTTAAATTTTATTATTTTAAAAAGTTTTAAGTCTGAGGTGTAACGAAGCTTAACTAAACTTTTAAGTGCTCTCTAAAAATAATTTATCTTCGGAACGTAGTTTTTAGTAAAATGTAGCGTGAGGTGAACTTTTATTATTTTAAATCACTTCTTATAAGATATTGTAGGACTAAAATGTAGTTTTACGATCCTTTTTTCTTTATATGGCATGGTGCAGGGTAAAATAAGAAATATAATACTAAGAAAAGAAATGATAAAACGAATTTTTATGCACCTATGTGTTTGTATTAGGTGTGTTTGCTCAAGCATATAAAAGGACCACGAAAGTGTCAAAGCTTTTTGTTTGCATCGTATGATATAGATGTTTCATGACATTAGGTTAAGCCCTCGAACACGGAGCGGCACTCGAGTGAAATGCAGGCCGCGTTCAATGTCGAGGGGCTATATCGGAGCCGTGGCTTGACACTTTCTGAACCATATTGATCGCTACATTGACTTGCTAATAAACTTATACTTTCATAGATGTCGAGTTTCTTCATCTCAAATTACGATATAAGTTGTACATGTGTGAAGGTGACCGATATATTATTGCTATAATATAATTATTGACCAATCAAGATGAAAACAAAAATACTTTCACTTCTAAGATATTTTGCAATATTGCATTTGAATTAATGTGTATACTAAGTGAAATAATATATTAATTATAAGCTTCCTTAGCACTGACTTTACAAGACAAACTAAATACATGAGAAGTGATTGGAATCTATATTCCCGCTTGAACTGATTAATGCCACGGAAATTTTGTCCGTTACATAGAAACATACACTGAGCCCTGTCAGAACGAAATATTTAGCGGGTTCTTCCCACAGCATTATAAAATACGTAATAACATAATAAATCGCTGCCATTTTTTATTCTATGACGATTATGCTTTTCGCTTACTTTTTAAATTAAAAAATCTCGCTACGACTGTCTTCAATTCAAAAGAGGTTCCATGTAATAAATTATGTTCACTAGAAACTCAAAGAGCTTGACCTTCCAACGCGGATGAGCGGCGAACAAACGCCCAGGATGTTTATTCAAGATTTATTTCAGTTCAACACACACCTTACACCAATGTAGTTACAAAAGGGTAGCTTTTGACTTTCACCGAATAATAAGGCTACGAGACATATTCAAAGGAATCCTTCAAGCAGAATATAATTTATCAATTGAGTAACTTTTTCAATAAGATCGAAGTTTTAGTTCGCGCTGGCAATATTGGCAACATTGATCAAAAGATTAATGTTTGAAGTCATGAATTGGCATTTTAAAATACCGTGTAAATGTATTGTTATTTTATACCTGTCAGTTGTCCATAAAAAAGTAACTAGTAAACTATTATAAATTGAAATGAAGATAAATTTCTTTGAGTGGGTAGGACGTTTTTTTAAAGAAATTTAATTAAACAAAAATAACGAGGAAAAATTCTTTAAATCAACATCGAAGTTACTAGTCTCTCGAAAGTATTAAATTCGTTTTGGTTATTAGAAACTTTTTGTTTCTGTTGAACTTACTGATGGAGGCACGGACCGTGAAATAAGATCGTAACAAATTCTAATGATTTTTACTTTTATTAAATAGAAAACGACTTATGTTTGACTTTTATGCTCATTAAAATACATATGACAAAAAGTTAGATGATTTTGTGTATTATGTTTTTGAATAACAAGAATAATTTACTCGTTTATTTAACTTTAAATACGATCGCTTTTGTTACATTTTCATTACTAGATGATTATCTCATGTATATCTATAACTAGCTGTTGCCCGCGACTCCGTCCGCGTGGACTTCCATATAAACTTTGAACCCCACCCCATATAAAAGTTTTCATGATTTTTAAGATGTATTCTGCTATTCGGGGCGGGGACAAATTCAACGAAGCAAAAACCATGAAAATTGGTCTAGACGATCTCGAGTTATAAGTTTTGTAACAAACCCGTCTTTGTTTTATATATGTATATAACGATATAAAATGTTAAATACAGTTTTTAGAAAATAGAATTACTGGAAATAAAAGTTTTTTTTCAAAGAGGAATTTCATAATAACATATCAAAATAATATATGCAAATTAGATTGCTTCCTACCTATAGAATAAGATTATCATATAGCCTTCGCATGCAGCAATGAATGTCAATTGCAGTTCAGTGTCATACACATTACTGTTGTGGCTATTCAGGTGTAAGTATCTATTAGTATTAATAATGGTATTATCTAATGAAAGATAATATAATATAGTCAAAGAGAAGTGACCCTACAAACGGTATTATTTTAAGAAAAATAACTCCATATAATTTGTATACTTTTATTTAACCCAAATAAATTAATTAGTATAAGTCATTAATATCAAATAGCAAGGTATTTTTTAATACCTTAACCTTTATAAATGGTTAAAAAGTTTTCAAGCTTCTATTTATGCATGTACATAGTAATTATACACATAAATCTTCCAATTAAATCACTCTGATAAACCGCATGAAAATAATTTGCTTACTTTTTAAGATTCCAGCTTTCATAGGGACAGACAGAAGAAAGTAGTTCTGTTTTATACTATGTAATATGGTTATCATAATTACAGTGCAATAGTATATAAATTTACTATATACTTGAGCTGTATAAATGATTTATATATTTAAAGCTGATTTACATTAATTATGACGTCATCATTATAATGATTCAAAGCTAATTAACGTCAGGAATGGCAATAGTACAAATTAATACCTAATTTGATTTTCCGAGCAACGAATTTTCTCATTACTTTGTCCTTTTTACTTAATGACTACTGATTATTCGGTACTCATGAAATACGAAAGGTATTAAATTTTCACAAATATTTATTTAATTACGTTAAGCCCGTCCTTATTGATATATATTTTCCGATTTTTTTAGTTTTAAAAAGGATTATAAATAAACTTATGATACTAATGAATAGAATTCTTCTTATGGGTTTTCAAAATTTGGGTTAGTAGATTCTGAGATAACTTACTTGCATATTTCAACATCGTTTATTCACTCATCTTACAAATTTTATTTTTTGAAACATATTGGGTATTACGTGTACATAATGCAGGAGATGTAACAGAAGAGATTTTAAGAAGAGTGACCACTAATATTATGTACGTTGTTGAAAAGAAAACCAAAAAATGCACGTACACAATGGTTTTCGATTACAATACAAAATTCAGAAATATTTCATTTTATAAAATTAATTAGTTCCTTATACAATATTAAAAATCATCCTTATATTATAAATGTGAGTTTTGTCAGTATGGAAGTTTGTTCATATGTTAACTTTTCAAGCAAAAATTACTTAATAGATTTGGCTGATATTTTGCGTGCAGGTAGTTATAATCCTGGGTCTACACCCAGGATTATAACATAGGATACCATGTATCCCGGTATTGCTTCGGAAACAGAAATTACGCGAGCAAAACCGCGGTGCACGCTAGTATCCAATAGTTCACTGCAAACATTGTCCCTATGCAAATTGCAAAGAATCATCGAATCATATATTGATGCCTGGCAATATGTTTGTATTATAACGTGCCATAAATAAAATGATTTATAGATTTATTGCATACGCTTCTAGGAACGATGAAGCATCTTAAGAATTCATGAATATTTCCATCGCATAAAATAAAAATACATCTTCGGCGAAAATGATCGTTGAGTCACTTTTTAGTGTTTTAGTTTATTGCTTCGAGTGTATTTCAAAAATTATATAGCTTTTATTGTTTAGGTAAATTATTATAGGTATTTTATGTCAACATATATTAGTTCAAAATACCAAAAAAAAATTTAATATTTTTTTTATCGCAAGTTCTCGTGGATGAATTTAAAAAAGGCTTTCAGTATTCGTTTACGGGTCTTTCAAAATAAACTATATCAAAAATTCAAGTTAAAGCCCTATTTTCTTGGACTATATCAGACAGTGAAATATAAGCTTACTAGGTAATGAAAATTTTGATTTTTAGAACAGCAAAAAAATATCTTGGAGCCATTGTTAAGAATGAAAATCATTTGCAACGTATTAAACATATTATGTACGGATAATAGCACCGTTTATGCTTCCTATAAAAAGATTTGAACCAACACACATAATCCAATAATACGAAGGCTTAGTAATCAAGCAAATCCGATTAATGGAAACTCAATTGACCACTGTATATGTATAGGACGGCGCGGCGTACGCTATTTCCTTACTATAATCTTATTTATTTAAAGATGCATACCAATATCTATGTGATCATGATATTATGAGGTTTTAATAGGAGTATCTAGAACTAATATCAATGGAAGTCAGTGTCTATTCGTATTTGTATTATAAACGTGAAAGTTTGTGTGTATGAATGTAAGTTTGTTGTTCTTTCGCTGAAGAACTACTACTCAGATTTGGCACGCAGGTAGACTTGATCTTGGATTAATACATATTATCGTGAATTTTACCTTAGTACATATTGCCACGAGAAGAGTAACTGCGCGTGGAAAATAAGGTAATTATAAGCAAAAAATATTTTTAGCATATATATGTTATGAATATATTAAATGAAATACTGAAAAAAAATGTCGTTTTTTCCGTAGGAAACCGAATATGTTTCTATTATCACAAATCAACAGAACACATTATTACATAGAAAAAGTGGCAAAAGGTTTTATATAAAAAACGATAGTCAATAATATCATAATTTAGTAATTTACCGCTTTCAAATTGTGATGGTCCATTTACTAACATTGGTCAAAATACTAAATTAAATTAAAGTTGTCTTTAATGAACGTGCCTTCTGGTTCATATGCATTTATATGCATTTATATTAAACACATATGCCGATCCTCTAACGGCGTGTGTGTGGGACTAGCATTCATATATTTTCGTTTTACAATAAGTAAGTAAAGCAATACGCAACAAAACGATGCCAACAATAGTTCTATTTTCTAGAATTAGTTTCGTATTTCCTGTTGAATAGAGCCGTGGCTGACAATAAATTCTAAGCTTCCACGAGCTCCACAGAATACCTATAGTGCAATAATAAATCCTACTGAGGGATCATAGACACGTGTCTGGAGCCGATTCAAGAATTTATATAGACATATATTGTGAATTATTGACAGGTTAAGAAACTATGGCGTTGAAATAGAATACATCTTAGATAAATATTTTTCTAGTTAAATAAAGGTTGAGTGTAGAATCGGATATATTAAATAACTAAAAGACTACTTGGTATGACGTGTTAATAATTAAAGTAATATAATTCTATGATTACGTTACAATTTAAATGTAAACTCATCTTCATGAATATCCATAACCAGTATTTACCCGTTATTTTTAGTCCACTGTCCAGAACTTTATCTACCTGACTGCCAAATTTCAACCAAATCCATTTCGCTGTTTTTGAGTGTAAAAGCAACAGATACTATCTATTCAACCCCAAATGCATAAATAAATATATTTTCATAATCTTTCGCATCTATAACATAAGTCAGGATTCATAGTAATTATTGAAACCATTCGGTAAAGTACCTATCGAGTAACTGACCTATTAATGAATAAAACACGTTTGGCTTGTAAATTCCACCTCACGCTCTATAATTGTCTAATTTGCATCTTTACGAGGCATTCCTTTGTCTTATGATAATGACTCGCAGGTTAAATTCAGTAATGTATGAAAACAGTCTAGGCATCCATCTTAATTACCGCTATTTAAACTTTAACTAAACGCCTTAATGGACTAGGCTAAGATTCTAAGAAGACTCATAATAGTAACTACTCTCGCCTCTAAAGTCAGTATTTGACTACAATTATAGGAGACAAGAATATTATTTAAATGTATTAAAAGCATTTCGGTTCAGACATCTAAACCGTCATCCATCTATAACTATCGTTACTAAGAAATTATACAAACTTACTTGACTTTCATTATATTGGTCTGGATAAACCGAATTAGATTTATGTTGATTTTTTCGCATAAATATATCTTATACTAGATTCTGCCTATTTTAACTTTTCACTGAGTAAAATTATATTTTATTCAAGACAGCGAAAACGCCTTCGATTAACGATGTTTAATAGACAGTCAACAATTATCTAGAAATATCTAGAAAGACTGAATTGGAAGCGTCCTCTCAAGACAAAAACACTTTCTAATAAATTTACATGTTCAAACATGTTCTTCAATTCAACTGAGAATTAGACAAAAATAGAGAAGGTAAAGGAGAAATGCAGAGTTCTAAAGTAATCAAATCAGGATCGAATTTCGCCCATCACGCAACAATCAGTAAATTGAAACAGCTAAATCCCGGATTTCCATTCACAAAACGTTCTTTTCATCCGGCTTAAGTAATTTATAGGAACTGAAAAGCCAATCCCAAACGTAAAAATTTAATTAACATATCTATGGTGCTCACGTACGAACTAAATAAAACTGATCACTGTAGGAAAGTTAACAGGGAGTATTCCGCCGGTTGTTTAATGAAACGCTGATCAAAGCGTGAGCGGTTTAATGTCCTTCTACAGGTTAATTAAACGATGTAATTGCTGCAACTAAAGTATTGGAAGCAACGCTTTTGGGAAGGTAACTCCAAATTGTTGTTGGCGTCCGTAGCGCATTACGAACTACAGAAGAGTTTGCAATTTATCGCACGAACTTAATTTCTGTATTGAAACACACAGTATAAACTTTTGATTCTTGTAGTGATACACGGATGGTTTTTGATTGTATAAAGGACTTCTATTGTTAATACATAATAATAAATTAAATAAAAAAATCCTACATTAAGGGAAAACAAGTCAATTATTTGTAATCAAACAATGTTCTTCGATCAATGTATGTCTAAGTACCTAAGTCATAATATTATTGTGATCTAAACTTATCAAAATATATAATAATTTTCTCGACAGAATTTGAATATCTTTAATTAGCTGTAGCAACATAATTTACATCATGTTATTCTAACGAATGCCTGTAGGCTCTGAGTGAGGTCGAACTAAAACCTTTGTGTTTTCATTTTGAATAAGTTTGTTTTTCTAACAATTTTATTACTTCAATAAATATTCTTTAATTATTCATTAGTAATCTCAAAGACTAAATTGGACTGGCTACTGGCACCCAGTGTTACCATCACAGAAAAATGAAAGTGGAGGCAACTCATTTGATATAGCCACACTAAAAAATTTACATGTTCAGTGCCAGTATTTGCTAAGTCAAAGTCAAAGTCAAAAGTATCTTTATTCAATTAGGTTACATATAGTAACACTTTAAATCGTCATGGTATTACCAAACATTTACTACTGGTTCGGACGGCAGTTTCTACAGAGAAGAACCGGCAAGAAACTTTGATAGTTGCTCTTTTTCAAATAAGAACATACAATTGTAACTATAAACAAAACCTCGACTATTATAATATTTATATATTAAAAAGGTCACCGTCCTAAAATAAATATTGAATATTAAACCTATTATTTAACGTAAACCAAACAGTAAATTTTCAGGACTACGGTGTTAAAATCAGATTTAAACAAAAATAATTTCGATAATGATTTATGAGAGATGGTTGTCATGTTTCGCATAAATAAGGCTAAGGATTTACCCTTCATTTCAACATTGATTTAGTACGGCACTGTATTCAAATTTTCAACACGTTTAACAAATTTTTTTAAACATTTGCAGTAAAATATTGCCTGAAAAATTGTTTTTGTAAGATCGATAAGATGTTTTTGATGTTATTCTAGACATATATTAAAAAAAATCATTTTATAAAAAGCAATGATATGATATAATAGACATGTTATACCCATACAAATACACGGAAAAAGGGTTCTGCACAGCAGCGGCAGCATACTTAATATATACAAGTCAAAACAATAGAAAGGAGATAAATTATAACACCAACAAGAAAAAAGAGATAGTTCGTTTGCAATGCACCTGCAACCAATCACCTGAAGGTAAGACGTCGAGGAAGATTTTGGGTTTTCAAATTTTTTGCGCTTGTAACATATCTATTTAATATAATGTCAAAACATCTTCGTGAAAAACGACACTGCCTTAAATTCCCTCTCTTCTCTAACTCATCTGATATTCCATTTTCGTACCTCCAGATTTCCTTACAATCGCCTTCAGTATTTCTGATTCGTGCTAGATACAAACCAAAATCTTATGATATACAATTTTTAAAATTCTGACTACGTAGCACCAGATATTACCGCGTCCAAACAATCTTTACATCGTTATACTTTAGATAAGCTTTTTATTCTATTAGTACTTGAGAATGGACTCGATAATCGATTGCACATGTTCATGAATGAATATATTCGCTTTCAATGCGCAATTCATTGAGGTTTTCATATATGTATGTGTGTATATGCAACTATACTCTTACAGCGAATATCTGATCGTAACGTAACACATTTGATATACGAATAATATTTTATTTAAACATTCTAAGTTAAATAAAATACTACGTAGTAATATTTATTGAGTGCTTTTCATTGTATTGTGGGAAGTATTGTGTAACTGAAGCAGATGTCAAAATTGGTGATAGAAGGAAGCTGATATAATAAGGAACGCGAAACAATCTATAATGGCGCGTGAAAGGTTACTCCCGCGAGGAGGGATCAGTTACTTTGTAATATACCTCGTTTGAATAATAACACAGATTGATAGATCTCAAATTTCATACATTATATAAACAATATTGTTAGAACATTTTAGCATCAAAAACTTAACTAGCTAATTTCTTTAATACTGTAGGTGACATTACTTAAGCAATCAATGTTAGTTTCGAGCAGTTTAATTGTTTTTATTAAAAATTCGTAAAATGTGACACACTTTTTTATTACGTTTAAAATAGTAACATACGTTTGTGGTAGGTTTTTCTATTCATAGAGTAGGATTTTTATTTTTTAATTTATACGGGACTTACTTTGTTTATTACGTTTACATAAAAGAAAGGATTACAATTATATGACGACTTTGTATAAAGTTACGGCATACATACAAGATCCTCGTCTATTTTTGTCGATTAAAAATTACTACCGTGAAATACTCAACATTCTCGCGTCACGCGTTTAGATACGCCATTTCACTGGCTACGTCGTTTATTTTAATGAGCAATTAGCGCAATTTATTCATGAACTTAGAAATTCAGGAGATCTTATTGATGTATTTGAGAAATACGATTTATGTGTATTATATATTACGTATTATTAATTATTATAAAATAAATATTGAATCAATTATATCATGTTTCAATAGGGAATCGAATTTACAAAATCTATCAATTATCCTAAGATCGTATCCGTACAGAAATAAGTAATAAACGTGAAGCGCTATAAAAATGTGAGATTTAACTTTACATTCATAAAATATTGAAATTGATATTTACAATGAAAATAAGTCCTGTATTTGACTATGATAAAATTCCCATAACGCAGTTATACTTTCCTTCTTAGAATAAGGCCTTTCCAAGGATCCAAGGATAAACATTCCTTTGCATATCACTATCAGACACCTTTCCACAAGATACATTCAATTAAATATTCTAGTTCTACATCTGCGTAGGCACCGCGGTGTCCTAAACGATGCCCTCTGGAATTTGACGTGGAAAATCATGTCGGAATTTAATATACATAAGCCTTCGTAATTAAGGTACGAGGTAACACTGTTAGTCGTGTGTTGTAATATTGTAAGTAATGAGACTTCATGTAAATGTTCATGACTTGTTGTAATTATACTGTGAATTAGTTTAGGTTATGTTTCGTACTTGTCTAAGGAGAAGCGCGTTGTTACATTTTAAATTTAAAGACAGAAATAACACCTTTTACTAAACTTGAAATATCAGTCAAAAATCTTGATAAATCAGTTAGCTTATAAATAAATTTGATCGACATTTAAATAACTACGAAAACGTTCTTCTATTATTGATTTCAGCGCTTTAGCAATATAGTTCTGTTTAACGTATATTTCTGATTTCCATCTTCATTTCTACGGCACAGAATTTGAAAAATACATATGCGTGTATATCCATGAAGCTTATCCGAAGCCATAAATACATCAGGATTTAAAATATAGCCCCGGTTTCCGCTTTAAATGACAATACAGAAAGCGAACTTTACTGAAATTTTTTTGAGGGTTTATTGAAATTTATTTTATTTCTATCGAATTGTATTTAGAAAGTTTTTAATATTGATAGTGAAATTGATTTTTATTAGTTTCGACCTTTTTCATGGGTGTTTTAATTATAGCGTAGATAATAACTATAATGGTTATTTAACATTTTTTTTTTCATTTATAAAAAGCACGAATTTGGTAAATTATTGTAAGTTGTTTTAACTAAAAAATGAAAAATATCAATATTAAAAAAAATAAAATTCAATATAATCTTCCTTCCGTCTGTTATTCCATTTCTCTTTTGAAAATATTCGTTGACTTATTCGTTGACTGCTGTAATCGGCTTTCTTTGTATTATACGAGCTTTTATGTACCTATAGCTTATTCTATTTTCATATTTATACTTTAACAGTATAATACTACTATGTAGAAAAACATTATTTATTTAAAGTAGTCGCTCTTCAGCGTAATGCTATAGTCTATAACATATAGTAGATGTTAATACTATAGTACTGGTTTTCGTAACGCCAATAGTTAAAATAATATTAATATGAAATATATAAGCTAATACGAAAAGTAACAGACATTATTTATTATATAATTAACAATATCAATACCTGGAAGAGATCACTCGTTAGATAAGGCCGCCTGTTACTAATTCTGTATCCAATAAAATGTTATTGTTGTATATTGTAACTAAGAGTAATAAATAAATAAAAAAAATAAATGTGTATTGATAGATAATAAACCTATACTAATATATAAAGCTGAAGAGTTTGTTTGTTTGAACGCCCTAATATCAGAAACGAATGGTTCGAATTGAAAAATAATTTTTTTTTGAATAGACATTTTATCGAGGAATTCTTTAGGATACATAACATCACAGCGAAGAAATAATGGAAAAATAAATCAACGGGGAAGAAGTCGCGAGCAACGGCTAGTGCATAATATAAATACAATAATAATAACAGAGTTTATTCATTTCCCAATGTATTTCGTTATACCGATTGAGTGCGCATCGCTGAGCATTACTTGAACTCACTCGCTGATATAAAATATGATTTGCTAATTATTTTCTTCAAACTAGGTCTGTCCCGCCGTTTTACTCGTGTACAACACTAGCTTTATACGATATTTTTCAAGTTAGCGGTACACACAAATATAATAAAAAAAACGTGATTATTAGCAAGAGAATTATCGGAATTAGGTTATTAAGAGTTTAGTAGTTATTAGATTGTCACAAGCTCTAAAACTATATAATACTGGCTGACCAGGCGAACTTCGTATCGCCCTATAATCATAAAATATCAAAAAAGTGAAATGCTAATCTTTTCTTACAATTGAAACTTCTTCTTCTTTGTTATTATTAACAAATGAAACAAAAAAAAATCAGCTAAATAGGTCAAGCCATTTTCATGTTATGTCGTGACAACGGAAAACGGGTTTCATTTTTATATATATAGATAAGTATAAATAAAGCCACATTATTAGTTTAAGGTAGGTTTACTTTAAAAAAATGGTTAAAATGTAACCTTTCGCGAGACAATAGCGGTATAGAAACCATTATATGTGTTAATCCAAGGTCTAATGTTTAGTACATTATATAACCAACTATATCCTATGAGTGATTTGTATACATGGGTAACTAACATCCATGGATATATCTTGGATTTCGCATTAAAAACGCAACTAAGGATACGTTTTCAAGTCACGATTTTCCGAGAAACTTTCAATATTAACAACTCAATATTAACGGTAAGTAATCGTATATTACATTTGTCGTTAGCACATTGTAGCAATAACACCGTTAGGCTTTCTATTTATAGACAAATTAGAAAGGTAAGTACAGGATATATTTTGTAAGGAATAAAAGATTTTATTTGAAATTAAATTCTTACATTATTTCATTAACTTCTTTTTGTCCAATAAATATTAAATGCTCTTTAAATAAAGACGTATGTTTGCGTTTAATCAATATGTAACATGTATGTACATTGAATCATTGATTATTTTAACTGTTAAGTGTTTTAATATAGGAAAATACGTAAGCATTTTGCTCTTGTCTCTGGGGAAAGAGAAATAAGGTTATGAATTAAGTTTGAAACCGGCTCCCAGAGCGATTCAGTAGCCCTTTACGATGCTTGTTAACTTGCGTTGACTTTTACAGTTATCGAATAAGGAACTAAATAATTGACCCGAAATAAAGTTACTTACGTTACGTTATTACCGGGGGTAGGTCTCTTTCGCAGGAGACCGACTGGGTGGGTACCCCCACAGTGCCAGACATTCTACCGCCTGAACAGTGACATGAAAATGTCACTGTGCTCCGGTCTGAAGGGCACTGTAGCCAGCGTAATTACTGGGCCAATGAGTCTCAACATCTGAT
>DWAJ01003675.1:0-14287 GCA_018238005.1 Eurema mandarina
TGTACGTATATGGTATTGCTGGATGTAAATCGAGTATCGTCAATAAAACAGCCTCCAATCAATACGTGCGTTTATTAGAGCTTACAATACA
This sequence comes from Eurema mandarina, assembly GCA_018238005.1. Taxonomy (NCBI): domain Eukaryota; kingdom Metazoa; phylum Arthropoda; class Insecta; order Lepidoptera; family Pieridae; genus Eurema; species Eurema mandarina. The sequence goes on from DWAJ01003675.1 coordinate 92, forward strand.
ATACTAAACTATGATACATGTTATGTACTGGCACATCTTCAATGTATTGAATTATTAGAACGTTGTAGATTAAAGAAAAAAATCTATTGACACACTGCGTTTTTTAATTACAGAGCATCGTACGACATTTCCAAATCATGACATTGTCAAATTAGAGAAAAACATTTCTTAATTTTCGGGCCCTGCACATGTAATTACTTATTACACGCATCGAGCGAAAGCACTATTTAATACTTTTAAGGGTTCTCGATACATGAATGAAGAAAGATGTGGTTAAAACATTTAATGTTAAGCATTATCCCGCGTAATATTGAAAAATGCTATAATTGAAAAACCAGGATAGACCAGACATTTTGACGACCGCTTGTCTTGTGGTAGTACAACTGCTTTCTGCGCGAAGGCTCGTAGGTTCGATCTCCACACCGGAAAAATATATTTGTAATTTTCATTTGTATTTTCTGCGCTCTGGGTGTTGCTATGTATTGTATGTATGTATTTACAAAAGAAAATATGTAATTTATTCCGTTATCTAGTTGCCATAACACAAGCGTCTGCTTAGCTTGGAACTAGATGGCGCTGTGTATCAATGTCCTGAAATATTATTATTACAGAAAAGGCTTTCTAATCACGTGTCGTTAAAAAGGCAGTGCTAATGGCAGCCATGACACGTAATTAACGTTAGCAATCAATCAACTGCAAATCGCCGCAGCCATAAGCAACAATTAGATGTCACTGCGATCTACGAATCGATTATTTATCGACACGTGCACATCACTATCATTAGTGAGAGTCGGTATTGTCTATGGCCGGGGCTGTTTGAGAACGATGTTCCGAATTTGAATTTTTTTTTATTGTTTTCTGATGTAACGGGGAAGCCTTGTATTTGGTAAATCCTTATGTAAGTTATTTAATAAGTATTTAAAAAACGGCTAAGTGCGAGTCGGATTTTGTTGATAGGGTTGATGCTTAATTTTCCTTATATAGTATTTTCATCTTAAAAACGACATACGAACAATCTTTTTTTTAATGATTTAAAAAAAATCTTTCAAAACATTCATAACAAAAAACAACTTTAAAATCAACTGTCTACTACTGTTGCAATCAATCGCGTAATCGCGTAAATAAATTCGCCGTATATCTAAAAGCGCTGAGCTGAAAACTATAAATTTTTCCAATCTTATCGCACTTCGCGAGACATGCATCAATTTCTAATGGACGCACACCCACGCGCAGCTTCTATTGTTTATGCTTAATGTAACTTAATCTTTACTTGATATACTAGATAACTTACTTTCAAAAACTACAAGTTAAAACTACACATAAAACTTGTATTGGTAAAATAATTTTTCAAAATCGGTTCAGTAATTGCAGAGATGCCTCTCCATTAACTCATTAATAGTAATCTACATACCAAGTTTCTACAAAATCGATATAGCCGTTTTAGCGTAAAAGAATAACCAACATACAACCCTATATCAATTTTACATTTATAATATTAGAAGGATTTACTTGTCCATTGAGTAGTTTTCGAATGAAATACTAACAAATCTCCATATACAACACTAAATTTTAAAATTAAATATAGTTAAAGTATAGTTAAATACTTAACTCAAATACCCTCGAAGCACCTCTCTCAGATAGTCGGAATTAAACTCGAATTTAAACCCATTTTATATTAGCTAAGCTTGCTTAGATCGGGCCCGAGCCGCGCCGGGGAGATAAGAGAATTGCCCTGTCAAGCACCGCATGATATATTTGACCAGCATTTCCATACCCCTCCCTCCCTCGTACCCTATTTTCATTTTGTACGTGCTATACGTGCTTTACATGCTATACGTGCTGTACGGAAGGTGCGAGCTTCCTATTTAATGGGATACGCTGCTGTCAAACGCGTGATAGAGGTAAGGTTTTATTGCTTCTTCGGGTAAAGATTAAAAATGGAACAGTCCGCAGTTGGCTGTATAGATGTTGGTAGTTTTATTTTTTTTTTTTTGTAGAGTGACAGCTAGGTTTGGTTCGGATGGCGGGCGATTTGATTTGTTTTTACGGTTTTTGCGTAGATTTTTTATATTATTTAATTTCTCGTGTGATATTCGAATTGTTATTAGTTGTAGATTTGATTTTTTTATCGTAATTTAGATATGAATTAAATGTTTGAATGAGATTTATAAATTATATTAAAACATATACATTTTCACTGTTTTTTCTTTCGACAGCTTTACTTACCTTTATAATTTCGAATGACGACGGATTTAAATAGATACTAAGCGACTTAATGTTTTTCCTATAAAATAAAATACATATACATACAAAAACTTTTCTTATTAATCAATTATTCAACTATTTCAAATACGATCAAATTGAGCTACCACAGGCTTGTTTTATAGAATCCATAAAATTGCTGTGCCAGCAGCGAAAATTCAGCGATATTTGCTATCTCGTCCAAACGCGTCAGTTTACAACGACCAGGACATCATAAAGTGCAAACAACGTTTTCCATTACAATATGTTTACCGATCCGAGCTGCGCATTATGTATGTTGCCCTGGTACAATTTATGAGACTCGCAAATATTTGGGAATAACTAAGATTTGAATTTGCTTTGCCCGCGTTAAAAGGGGAAATTGTTAGCTGATCTTATTGAAACAAGAATTATGAATTAATTTTTCACTTTATTAATTTTAATTTAAATATCCAACTAAAAGCAAAAGCTACAATCGTGAATTAATATTAATTACATAGTATAAATGAAATAAAAGAAAGTCACTTTCTTTGTCCCTCCCTTTAAATCTTTGAAACTACGCAACCGATTCTAATGCAGTTTTTTTCAGTAAATAGAGTGATTCAAGAGTAAATTTCTTAAGTTTAATATTTGCGAGAGAATCCCGGGCGGGTCGCTAGTTATTTATTAATTAGTCTTTGATGAAACGACGTTTTGACGTTATACGTAAGACTTTCCCAAGATATGTTGTTATAGGAATCATATCATGCGTCCTTCCCTTTATGTACCGTTAGTAATTATTATGTTGGCGCTATGCATAGCTTTAATTATTATCCATATGTTTTTTCATACTATTAGTTAAGTTATTAAGAAGGGCTTTCATGGTATATTTTTTATAAACCACTTCAATAAAAGTCCACCAGGAGCCATGAAAAACCGGATCGGCTGAGAGCCTCATACCAGGATATCATAAATCGCGGGCGTCGTTTGTCACGTTTCACGCATTGTAGCGCGCTTTGTGCCGCGACGTGACGCACTACGTCATACCTGACGTGACGTCACATAAGTCTGCTCTCAATGAGCTTGAGGGTACAATGAATGTGGTTTGGGCAGAAAGAGGCTTGCTTGAAAGTCGTGAATAGCCTGTTGGAAGGTTCGAGGGCTTAGAATAATAATAATAGAGGGCATACGGGTATGAGCTTCAACCTAGACAATTTTGTCTACTTACATAGGTTCTACAATTCGTATGTTTTTAGACGTAGATTTCAAATTTTCCACATATAAAGGGTAAATTACTTATAGTAGCAACATTATCGGTGGGCTTGTGTTATATATACAGTTTTGGCTTCACTTATGACGGACCGATTATTAAGGGACTTTTAGTCTATGTGTCTATGCGTTTCGACATCAAACCATTAACTAAAAGTCTTAACTAAAAGGTAAAACCCCCCTCCCCCTTCTTCCTCCTAACTCCGTCAAAAGCAAAAGCTTACAGTATATTGAAAACGCAACATAGTATCGAAAATATCATCATTTTCATCGCGTTAATTTTGTTCGCCTGTCCTGTCTTGCGAAAGAATCCCACATACACCTTACATATAAAAATTACAGCAAGCAATTCTAGCTCTTACACCAAGGTAATAACATCGAATTTTCCATGAAAGGAATACCAAAATAATACGAAACACTACCGTTCGAATCAGCCACCCATAGCCGAGGTATTTTAAAAAAAGAATATCGTACCGGTCGAAAAAATAACGGTCGAAGATCAAATACGTTGGGTATGCGAGATCCGATCGCTCCAAAACATCTCACCTGCGTTCTAAAATCAAATGTTGCTTAATCGAATGTTATGGGCGTTCTTTTTTTTTAATTTTTGAATTTAGAATTGGAACACAAATTTGAATTCGAATCGGTTTCTGCTATTTTTTATAACGTGTTGACGTTTATTTAAGAAACACGTCAGTTTACAATGTGTCGGGAAATTATCAACTTATTTAAATACTTATGCTTATAGCGATCGCTTAATGTGTTTTATTACGAGCTTGTTAAATAAAAAAGCTGTTAAGTATAATCTTGTTTAAGCTACATACAAATCTATTATCTGTGGTTTATTTTTAACTAGGTATTTCTTTAATGAGACTTCTACTTCAAGATTTATCCATGTTCTAGCCGTAGCGGTTTTACCCGCGTAATTCTCACTCCCTCAATACCGGGATATAAAGTACCCTAAGTGTTAATCCAGGGTTTCACCTATCTATATACCAAATTTCAACTAAATCGGTTCAGCGGTTTTTGCGTAAAAGCATAACAGACATACACTCTTACTAACTTTCACATTTATAACATCACTAGTATTCAATTTGAAAGCTATTTAGATTGTGTTATTTAACAGCTATTTTAAGGCTACCCTCTATTCAAAGGAGTTTTTAAAAAAGTTTTTTCCGGACCAGAGACAAGAGAGTTTACAAGCCCGGTTTATTCCGGACCAGAGACAAGAGAAGCAATTACTCTATGGACAGACAGACGGATCTCATATGATGCTATCTCGCGACACCGGCTTCAATCATTCGCTGGAGTATCCAATGACTCGCTGTTAACGATTCATATCTCGAGTTTATTTTTATTTCGAAAAACAATGTTTGTTTTCTCGTCGATTGTAGGTTTATTGGTTTATTACTGGCCCGTCTTCGTCTCCGTTGATTTCTATAATTATAAGTTACATGGACATTATAATAATTAATAAGTTTCTAGAAGCATACAATGTTCTTGTTAGAATAAATTATAGTGAGTCAATATTCTGCCATAATCAATTTTTTATTGCAACATTTTCCCCTAATGCTTCGCTCTTATTGGTCAAAGCGTGATTTTATACAGCCTTATTATAAATGGACTATCCAACACTAAAAGGATATTACGATTCAAACCAGCAGTTTTTAAGAAAAGCGTGTTCACACTAACGAACAATCTGTAACTTTATACGATATTACATTAACTCAAAACAACGTTATATATAATTAATAATTTGTAAACGACATGTTTTTTAATCTATGATTAAAAAAAATTGAATGACTTTGACAGTTCATAGTAGCGACCATAGATAAAAAATAACGGTTGCTATCAATAAAAAATAGCGGACAATTATTGAATTAAAGCGTGTCTTTCGTATTCCGAATTCAAATTGCAGTGTTGCCTTACACTTAACGAATTAATTTAAATCGTCAATCTAGGCGTGTTATTAGGAGCAATTTGCGAAATAAGCGACTAATTTGTGTATGTTATAATTTAAAGTGAAAATGCAACGACAGAGGCAAAATAATAATTTGTTGGTCTGTAATTTGCGTTTGATTCGAACTGATTGCTATAAAACGGTAATTGGTTGCATATGGCAATCTTTGAATGATGGGGGAATTACCTATTTAATACGATTATATCATACTTGGCTATGTTTTTATGTCATCTACTCTGTCTGTCTGTTACTAATTTACTGAACCGATTTTGATAACACCTTCGCCAATTAAAAGTCAAATTTATAGTAGATATTTTGCATTATGAAAAAAATACTGTACCAAGGTCTATAGCTCTCTTGTATTACGAATTAATTCTTAAAAAGACAATAAAAACAAAACATTATTTTATTAACAACAACAATAGACAACGAGCCAAATTTAATATTAGAACAGAATTACAATTGTCTACATAAAATTACCATAATAGAAAATAATTGGCCATAATTTTTGGATCGGGCAACATCGCTCGTGATATGTACACAATTGAATCGCTACAAATTGCTGAATTAAAACTTATTTTGAGCAATTTTCGTATCACGGGACTGACGTGACGTGACGTCACGGTCACGCGCGATGGCGGGAAACCGTTGACAGATACCTTTATAACCTAATTTTTTGAAACTTGATCGTACTATTATATTATAATCGCTACATAGTATTAAACAAAGTCGCTTTCTCTATCCCTGTATCTCTATCTAACTAAAATCTAGCTTAAATCTTAAAACTACGGAACCTATTTTCATGTGATTCTTATAATAATGATTCAAGACGAAGGGTTATGTACCTATAATATATCAGAAATGCGGAAAAACCCACGGTATGCGGATAGTGTTGTATAAAATATGACATAAGGCAGCTACTTATGTATTTTTTAGAGTTCATAAGAAATTGTTTGCATTTTAACATGCAATTTTTATTGCAAAATATGATTATTTTATATACGGCGATACGGATAAGTAAATGTTATTTTTTTGTCTATTAGCTATTATTAAAACCCAATGCATATCGCAAATCACAACTACTCAGGAAATAACAACTAGTTATTTCCATTGAATAAAAACGCTATAAATTATAACGAAAATAACACACTCTGCTGTATTTATCAAAATCGTTTCTGCGAGACGTTGAAAAATGTAACCGCATTGCACGGCCCGGTGTTCGCACGCGATTTTTTCCGACTTTTCTAGAAAATTCCAATTTCAAAAGACCTGTACTAAACGTAACGAACATTCATTCGAACGCAAGATTTTCCGCGTCTTGCAAAAACGTCCTCTGTCCCTCTCGCGCACGCTGCACTTGCAACTCGAATTATCGCCGTTTCACTCTTTTGTTTCGTCGCCGACGTACCGCTCCGCCCATTTGTAAAATCGATCCGTCTCCCTCACATCTCAGTGATTTATGTGAGAGAGAACGGGCTTGATCGATGTTTTGTTTTGCCACTTCGAATGTCCGCGCGCTGGATTAGCCTCGCACCGATACCACGACACCGCGTATCTGACTGCGGCTCTCGGCTCGGACCGGCTAAATTATTGTTTTAAGCGTATTTTTGATATTATCACTCGTATAACGTTACTTGAGTTATGATGCGAGAAGCATGCCCATTCATATTGCTTTTATTAACTGTTTGAGTCGAAAACACATTATTTGATCTCAATTCAACCGCTACGGGTTATTATCTATGCATTTAATTACTTTTATTAATCGTAAAGTCGAAGTAATGGCCGTAGAACACAAATTAACATTACGTCAGACATAATGAAGACGCTGATCGGCCATCATATATTCTAAATGTGAACGGAACAAATCGTTATTGACGATTGCTTCTATAAATCGTCGCTTGTTTACGGCCGAGGGAAAAACTTCGGAATTAAGATTTCAAGAGTCAAAGCTGTCTTGAAAAAGATTTCAAAGCGAGCGCGGAATTTGGCGCGCAAAAAGCGCGGGCATTTTGACATGTTGAGAAATGTCATCGCGTATTTTTTGGCGGGCGGGTTTTTTAATTCATTCTATTCTAATCAAAATAGTTTACGCGTTCCTCGTTACTTAGTTTGGGGGTATTGTTTACGGGCGACGCGCCGTGGGAAAAATATTTTTTCGAGCCCATCCTTTTTTTTCCTTGACACCAATTTTAGAATGCCACAATGACGATTCTCTGAATGTGTCGCTGCTATTTCGAATTAATTCTTCGAAGAACAGCTTTATGCTAAATGAATATCGTGTTCTTTGATGTTAATGTTACTAACTGGCCGCAAAAAAAGCTTAAATTAAGAAACCTCATTAGAGATTCCATAACAAAAAAAAAACAAAAATTTGAATATGGAACCTCATCCTCGATGCTGCAATTTGAGTTACGGCCTACGAGCCCCACGTTCGAAACTCAAATTTGAATTACGAACGCGCACGTAGCACCAAAAATTCTATATTTAAATATGATTTTGGATTCATAAGAGTGTCACCGCGTGTGTTCACGGGCGATGTATCACGCGCCGCGAGATGTAAGAAAGCTGACGTGCAATTATAACGATAATAACGTTTTCACCTCGAGCGCTGTTTTGTGTGATTTATACGGTCTTGGGAGTTTAAACCGTTCTTTATAAGGCTTTTTTTGTTTTGCTAACAGTACTAGTCTATGGTTAGGATTGTAGAGTAAAAAGTTTTATATACTTATGTCATTTTTGGGATGGAGTTTCGTTTGACTGTTGACTTTTGAGAATCTTTTAATACGTACCTTTGACATTAATGTAACGTTAACAATTTTATATTACTTTAGCTAGAAAGTAGATAATATTTTTATAACAGACATATCCTTAATGAATATCCGAAATATCTTTATAAAATGTTTAACTAACGGAGGCTACCTAGATCGAAGTAAAAATCTATGAAGGCCCGAGTCATCATTATCGATATCGTATCGGTGTCCGTGTCGGAGTGTCAAAAAGTGACAAGCGCCGTGTTCGGCTAACGAGCGCTGCGTCAGCTTGACACGACGTGACGCCGTGACGTCGTGACGCAGAGTACTGTGACGCCGTGACACCGTGACGCAGCGTTTCTCCGACCACGTGCTATATGCTTCATTATGAGACCCTCTGTCTCTTGTTCCTCGTTTTTTGGCGATTTTTTTATCGTTTAAATTAATGACAAAAGCATAGTCAGTAAAAGATATCGAATCTGTGTCACCTATTATTAATATGATTTATAATTTATAATAAGATTTTAAGTATGAATTGATAAAATTATTTTATTCAATAAAGACGTCGAGCTGTGAATAAATTATTATTATTTTCCAATTACAAAGTTGATGCTACTAATTATAATATTAATTAGAATTATAGTGACAAATACGAGGCGCTCGTGGCGCCATCTAGCGGCGGATAGATGGAACTACGCAGCGAATGCGCGCCCGTGTCGATGACCCGCCGCCGTTTCCCGCGAATTCAAACTCCGAACATAAAGATGCAAATGGCCGCGCCCCTGGCGGCGGTCGGCGGAACGATTTATCGCTGCGCGCGCACCTCATTACCGCTAACAAGCGAATGTTTTCTTTACCCCATAAATATTATATTTAACAGCACTAAAAACTACACTATTGCCGATCCCATTAACACGTATACGACACGGCCGAGAGATATCGTTCGAGGCTTCGCGCCTTTTTGACTTTTTTGCTGCGGTAACAGTTGGATACTTGGTATTTGGTATGATTTAGTTAAATTGCTTTTAACAATATAGAATTACACATTGAAAATCTTCTGCATAATCTGTACCTTTAATACGGTCATCTAATTGCTTCTTTTCTTTAAAGTTAAATGTATCTTATCGTACTTAAAGTACGACATTGACAATTTATATTAAAAAAAATAAATAAAAATGATTCTGAAATACGGGTTAGATCCGAGAATCCACAATAATACGTTTCAAGTATATCACAAATATTCCGGGATCATTATAGCAAATAAGAGATGTTACAATATCCCCGGTCCCGGGGGAAGACCGTATCAATCCGTATCCTGGAATAATCTTAGCCGTGTTATACGATACGCTCAGATAGCGGGCTTTTCGGCTTTTTGTGGAGAATTATTTGTTTATGGGAATTTTTTATATACTTTTTACCAACATGTGAATATACTACTACCTATATAGATATAGTGCGGTCGTAATTGTAAATTGTAATTTTTGATGGACAAATTTTAATTTGTTTATAAATTCATTAATCTATATTAATAGTATAAAGAAGTAAAGTTTGTGTATTTGTTAAATTGTAAGGGATAATCTCGGGATCTACTGAACCGATTTAAAAAATTCTTTCAATAGAAAGCCACATTTCGATGTTCAGCTGATATGTATTACAAAATCTAACACCTCTTTATCTAAGTATAGTCGGTTAAAGGTAGACAAAGTCACGGTTCAGACTAGTAAATAAGTAAACCCTATTCAAGTGTTATCCTAATATATATAAATGACATGTCACGTTGTTTGTCCGCGTTTGACTCTCTAAACTACTGAACCGTTTTTAAATTAAATTAGCACACCGTATGCAGTTTGTTCCAACTTAAAAGATGATGATAGCTTATAGGTAGAGATACGTTAGTTTATTATAAAACCATAACACATCTATATCTATAGTCGGTTAAAAATAGACAAAGTCACGGTTCAGACTAGTACGGGTAAATAAATAAATAATAAATAATCCTACTACATTATTAGAACAGCAGCAAACGTGTCGAGGCTAGGTACCAGGCGCGCAGAAGCGGCAGGCGTTAGCGCAGTCTCCGAGGAAATCATTCGCGGCAAAATTTACCGGAGCCACCTGCACACTACATTACGATACGATCTACTCGCCTTCATTATTTCCTGATCCATTTCGGAAATTCAATTTACGAGGAAAGAAAACTTGCCTGACTTTTCTTGCCTTTTAGAGGCACTACGCGTTAGCAAAACAGCAATGTTTGTTTGTATAGAAGAAAAGAAATCATTTAAAATGAAATAAGAGATACGTTACATCTATCAAAATTATTATATAAGCGAAGTCGCTTTCTTGTTCTTGTTTCTCGCTAGTAATTAATAAAACTATAACAACGATATTTTAGTACAACGTATTTTTTTATTAGCTAACAAACAATCAATGATATCATAATTAATAGATATGTTATACCCATACAAATCAACCGAAAAAAGTGTTCCGCACAGCAGCGGCAGCAGAAATACCTACAAGTCAAAACAATATAAAAGAGATAAATGATAAACAAACAAGCAAAAAAGATATAGTTAGATTTGTCAGTTGCGCGTGAAAGCACCGACAATCGATCGCCTCAAGATAAGACGTCCTAAGTAGGATGTTTTTGCGTCTTCAAAATTGTGCGCTTATAACATATCTATTTAATATAATTGGTAACAATGTAAATAATTTTAACTTACAAAGCACACGCGTATGTCAAAAATCAGTTTCTAAGGGTTAATTCAAAGGTCAGCCAAGCAGGAAACAATTACGCACCGCAGCGCGTAAAAATGGCGCGATTTGACATTTGCGTAAATTGCCGCCATGACGCGATTGCGGTCGGCCCGGGATCTCCGCTAGACAATTGTTTTTAATACGACAAATTACCGTTTTGCGGTTTGTCCAACAATCTCTTGCTTGTTACAACGACTGTTATGTTTTGAATCACCGATTTTCCGAGCTATTTATTTACACACAAATTGTTTTTAATTTCTAACCAAAAATAGTTTAGACATTCTTCTTAGTTTAAATTAAGCAACATATTATACTATGTTAAATATTATTAATTTCAAGTAATTTCCAGAAGAAAAAGCCGTCTGAAACATAACCTATAATTCAATAATTAAAACTAGAATTTACCGTATCTTTAAAATTATAATATAACGCCTAACTCCTGCTGTAATTTCACAGCCAAAGGTCCTTTGGAATTGTACATAATGCTATGGTTCGTAATTATCTGTAATTGCTTGTAATACCCAATATTATACCGATTGCCACAATTACCGCGCGATCGTGATACTGCCAACATTCGCGCACTTAACGCGCCAACTATCCACGAAGGTTATATATGTTTTTTTCTCAGACATGTATTTTAAAGATTATAACGCCTATAAAACTAATAATTTATGTATTATTAATGTAGCTTATATTGTAAATTAAGTTTGTAATATATTTAGTGATTTAAATAAAAATTCCAAAGACAATTATATTGTTGAACGATTTCGTAGTATTCAATCTCCGCCGGGTGACATTTACACACGTTCACACATAAAACTCAAAGAGGCGAGCCTAAATCAAACTCCGGTAGTAAATTTATATACCTATTTTCGCTGTCAAAGTTTCTTTCTATTCCTCAAAGGATTAAGTTGGCATTATTTAAGGAATAATAAATCACACGGCCTGTGAAAACAAGGATTCCTTTGTAATCGAATAGGCAATTAAATTTGAAACGTAAAAATGTCAGACATGTTGGTTCGTTTTGACGTGTTATTTTGAGCGCCATCTCGGGCGCCTCGTTCGGGAATCATTTCCAAATGATTTATGGACACGTTTAATAGATTTTATTTGCGTTTTTGGACGTCGCCTTGATAAGAAAATTTTATGGGTCGTTAAATTTTTTAATTAGTTGCGCTGTAAATCTGACGTGTAATACAAAATTTGTTGTGTATATTTTTGTAATAACATCGCTTGAACAGATTAAGGTTTCGCGTTTATTTATTGCTGCTGAGTCGAAGATCTGAAGTTAATTAAACTTATGTAAATCACGTTTTATGGGCTGATTATTATTTGCTTTATAATCTATACATGTTACTACAGATAATACGACATTATAAATATAAACTATCAGAGTTGGTTATTATTGTTTTGTAATAATACAAATGAAGAAGAGCGACATAATTATATGCCCCGGGGGGTGGGTGTTAAGGGAGGGGGTAGACATAATTACCAGGAGACATTAAACAATGACCGATTACCAGGAGCGCATAGCCGCTAGGTGCTGGTCCCACGTGGCGCATTACGGCGCGATCGTTAGCTATTAACTCGTCGAGTGTAAGAGGCATTTGTTTTCCTAATTGTTATTTACAGATATGGAGACATTTCATTTGGCATGGTTATGCTATGTATAGATAGATATATAAGAGATATAATGTATTCGTCTATTTCTGTTATTACGATCGCTATTAAGAAGTTTAGAGGAGAGATTTTTTTTTAAGTATTTCCGTAGTAAGTAACCTTTGAAGTTAGTATTTCGTTTGTCCGTTGGTAAATCCTTCGAAAACTAATCTACCTACTTAGCAGATTGCAATGAAATTTTGCATAAATGTAGCTCAAAAAAGCATTTCAAAGTAGAATTATGAAGTTAATTGTCTGGAAGAAACGGCTTATAGACATAAGACCGTCAATTATATCACGCTAGAGTGGATAGTACATTTTTATTTGTTATAAAATCAGCGACTTACAATATAAAGGGATCGCAAGACAATCTTCGCGAAGTATAATTAAACGAATAGTCCTATAATTCGGGTCAAAGACAATAAGGTCGGTTCACACAAGTCACAAACTCAACAAGTGAGCGGAGATCGTTTTACGGCGTCATAAAAGTCGCGTCTGACATCTCACTAATACGTCATAAAGCCGAATTGCTGGGGAATCGTGTCGTGCCGTGTCGTGACGTACCGTGATGCGTTTTATTGTTTGCTTTGTATTTGTAACCCTTTGAGTGGGTTAGAGTGTGAGTGAGTTGGTTGTTGAGTTAGGTTGTTAGTGAGTTGGTGGGTGAGTGAGTCAATGATAAACTCATTCACTTACTAACTCACTCACTCAGTTCAGTTAGTTAGTTATACCGTCTTTAAGTTGGTACTGTGAAGTAGTATAGACATTATAATGTCTCTTATACATTTATTAACTACATTGAAAACTACATTGAATTCTATCCCCCTTTTTTATATACATTTACCATCAATGACAGACAGGTAAGATGATCTATTCCAATTTTAAAACACTATCAAAAACCCACCTCTCCGTTCTTTAACAACAACAAAAAAACACACAATTAAAATATTCTCTTGCTTATACGTGAGTATGTAGGTATAAACAATTTGGGCGCAGTTGTTTCAGCAGACAAACACACAGACACGGCGGAGGGAAGTCGAGGGCTTCCGTCTCGCCTCGAGGCGTGTAGTGATGTGCCAATGAAAAATCTTTTTATCGATAGAACTATTATAAAATACTAGCAGTACCCTGTTCTCGGAACAATACCAGGATACAAAGTATCCTATGTGTTAATCCAGGGTATCTACATACCAAATTTCAACGAAATCGTTCCAGCCGTTTTTGCGTGAAAGAATAACAAACATACATCTGTACATACATTCTCGCTAACTTTTATGTTTATAATATTAGTCGGAGTATTTAGTTAATTTACAGTTAAAGATACCTATATTAATTTAGCTAGGCTAGATTTGTCATTGTTATAATTACACACAAATATATTATATTCGAATTTTGAAGTCAAAGTAACAGTGAAACATGTCTTTTGTTCAATGCATGTTTTTTTTTTTTTATATTATGAAGAGGGGAGACGAGCTGGACGCACTCCTGATGGTATGAGTAACGCCAGCCCATAGCCAATGCAGTGCTACCCGGAACTTTGCTATAAAGCCCAACTCCGGGCAGGGGTGCACTACACCGACG
>DWAJ01003676.1:0-14283 GCA_018238005.1 Eurema mandarina
AAAATATATTTGTAAGTTACATTTGTATTTTTCTGGGGCCTGGGTGTTGCTATGTATTGTATGTATGTATTTTCAACAGAAAAGTATGTATATATAATTTATTCCGTTATCTAGTTGCCATAACACAAGCTTCTGCTTAGCTTGGAACTAGATGGCGCTGTGTATAAATGTCCTGAAATATTATTATTATTATTATTTTATCTATCCTGAATAAATGGCTTTTAAATAATAAAAAAAATAAATGTTACCAGCAATCATATCTCTAATACGGCTGGTGGGAGCTGGTTTACTGGCTTTCGGCTTGACCACCTTCTTAACCTTCCTTTCAATCGGCTGCTCTTCAACAGACCAGCCCCGGGATTTCATTTCTTCCAACTTTTGAAACCGCATATCTACATTGACCACCTGACGAGAATATCAGATTTAAATGTATTATTTACGTTTATAACATAACTACATCTAAAATTTATTAAAATTGGATGTATTTGTTATACAAGAAAGAACTTATAAAACACTCAACTATCTTTTAAAAATAAATGGTTCTGCTTTGTACAAGCTTTCGTATAAGGCATACTTTTTCCAAGCACTTAAGACTTCCTCTGATCCAAGGATTGTGGACTATTGGAACCATTGAATTGTTAGGCCCGATCGTTGAATGTCGAGAAATGATATCATGCTAAGTCAAATAAATATCTCAGCTTATTAGCAGTTGCTTTACAATTATCAAAAGACTATTATAGAACTTATATAGATCATTTATACATATCAAAACTATATTCACCTGCATAAACACCATATCCCAAAAGCCATGTAGATCAGCCGCTGTCACGAGAGGCTGTGAGGGATCTGGAGCCTCACACCTGGACACCAAGCTGGCAAACTGCTGCAACTTCTGGGACATTAGGAGACGGGCTTGTCCTACAGCGCCTAGAACTGCTTCCTGGAATTGTAACCTTTTATAAGTAACTAGCCGTGCACCGTGATTTTACTCGCGTTGTTTCCGTTCCCGGGGCAATACCGGGATATAAGGTATCCTATGTGTTAATCCAGAATCAGCAATCCATATACCAAATTTCAACTAAGCTCGTGCAGCTGTATTGTGTGAAAGAGAAATAACAAACTTTTAAATTAATAATATGAGCAGGATATATTATTTCGCTAACCACATTTACCATGGTCGAATAAAGGAATCACATGTAGTATGAAATAAAAAACCCGCAAAGATTAATACATTAAAAACGGCCAAATGTGAGTTGGACTAGTGTAGGGAGGGTTCTGTAACATTATGAATAACAAATAAACTTATTTAATTTCAACTATCTGACTATCATGGTTCATGAGATACAGGCTGCTGACAGATAGATGTTTAGATAACAGAGTCCTGTAAATATTTATTAGTCAATAAAATGACTCCCTAGAAAGGTTTCTAGGGTGAGGTAAGGTTTCTAGGGTTGAGTAATTTTTAGAGTTCTGTAGCCTGCCTAGTTTGTTTTTTTACTCATGCCGGTAAAAATAAATAAAAATTAGCACTTACTTGAACCAAATCTGGAAGTGCAATTTGTTCAGAAATCCTATCCCATGTCTCACACATTTCTGTTAGTCTCTTTATCTCCGAATTCAACTGCTTTTTGAAGTAATCTATGCTGTCCATATCATTTAGATCTTCATCTAAAAGACCTGAAAAATAGTTAAAATATTTTTTTGGTTGTTACTTTATTTTTATAACACTTCGTATATAATAAAGAGTGTGTGCAAGTGTATTATTGTCGTAGATAAACCAGGTAAATTGTAGTTAAGTGTTGTATAACATAAAAATCCATAAAATAGCTATCAAAATTTTCTACCGATTTAAATAAAATAACAACAAGAAATAATACATCATATATGAAAATTTAAGAAGTAAGTGTTATAATTATATACAGTTCTTTTGCTTTCTAAGTGCATGTATGCATGTGTATAATGTGAGTGTATCTCAGAACAGTGTTGCCCTAAAATATATAATAGACATTACCTTCAGCAATCTTTTGTTTCATCTCTTTCCGGGCATTGTCTTTGCCTCTTGACAAGGTGACACACGGACTGATCTTCTTTGCTTCATTTATAATCTGCTCAGGAGTCATTGACACATCAACCGGAGACTTTGGAGATCTTAACCGTTCTTCAGAACTTGATTCACTCTTAGGAATAGGTTTAAGAGGTGTTCTTTTCAATGGAGACACTTGGTTTGAGTTTCTGGATTTTCTGGGTGTTTTAATCTTAGTGTCTGCTGGTGATTCAAAACTGCTATTTGAAGAGCTGACAGTAACTATACTCTGTTTAGTGTTTTTAAGTGACCTTCTTGGTGTTTTCTTGTTTGTCTTAGAATTGTTTTCAAAACTGAAATCTTCAACGACTATGACAGAGCTAGTTCTGCCTTTTTGTGATGTTTTTACTATGTCTGATTTTCTTAAAGGCTTAGCTTTGACATCTACCTCACTTTCCGCAGAATCTGAACTGCTTGTTAGTGGCTTTTTGGTTTTATTGTCTTTGTCAAACCGAGATCTAGATGTTTTACTAGTTACCATAACTTCAGATTCTGTGCTGCTGCCAGAATAAGAAGAATAGCTTTTAATATTTTTAGGCTCAACTTTTGCCATTGGCTTTTTGCTATTACTTTTTTTAACATTAGGCAACACAGGTTCAAACCTGACTACATTTGACTTGGACTGTTTCTTAGGAAGAGATAGTATGGGAACTTTTTCCATTTGTTTCAATTCTGGAGCCCGAAACATTGCATTTGCTGGTGCAAATGACTTGCTTGTACTCTGATTTGGTGATATCTTAGGAGCTGTTTGTTTTATAGCTTTGTTTCTTGCAGACTGTGACCTTGTGACCCTCCCCGAAGTACTTGGCATTACTTTAGGAGGCGGAGGTGGGACAAACCTAGCCGGAGCATGAGCGACGCCTACAAGGAAGGGTTTCTTCTTTTGCGTAGCTGCTTCCTTTTTCTTCTTTTCCTTGTCTTCCTTCCATTTCTCCAATTGTAAACGTCTATGCTCAATCTTTTGCTGTTTATCCGATTTTTGCACTTGACTATCATGTTGTTCTAAATTACGAATTCTATCGAATATAGAAAGTCGGCTGCTTTTTCTGCGTTTTATGTTTGTATCCAACCTTTTTTTCACCTGAAATGTTTATTCAGCTCGTAATATTATTCGTTAAAACTAATTAATTTAAAAGCACAAAAGTCTGTATAAGAGATTTAAGGTCCATACAATTTTATTGTTGTGTGTGGCATCATTGGAACATATATTATTTAACTATTATTAACTGCATTGACTTACCCCATTAGCTACACTAACGAACTGCACGGGCTTACATTTGTGCTGTTTTTCATGGTTTTGCAGTACTGCACCAAAATCAAAGCTTCTCTCTGAAATACATTACAGCTGTTAAAGTTTAAACAGATGTAGAATAATTGATTAACGTAGTCTAATATTAGTTTTTAAACTTTACACTAATATCTTACAATTATTTATTAATCACAAAACACAACATACCCATCACATAAAACCTGAAAAATAAAAATGAGAATAATTAATTTATAAACACATAGCACAACGATAAATTTCAAATAATAACTGTCGTTCTCAAGTGTCACAATAACAAAAGAAAAACTAGACAACAGAGTGAAAGTGTAGATAACAGATGAATAAATTAATTTTTGTAGAAAGCGTTAAATTTTATATTATTAAAATAGCGATTAATTTTGAGTTACTTGGTACAAGTTAAATGCTCGGTAATTATTTAATATATTATTAATTTCAAAAGTGTTTTTATTATCTATATCTACTAAAATATTTTACTAACTAATATAGGTCGAAACTTGTATATGGCAAGTATTTTAGATGGTTTCCGGCTGTCAGTTGATAAACTCATTTGCTGCTTTCCAAAATCTATTTCGATTTTCTAAGAGAGAAAACGTCAGGCACCATACAACATGGGCTTGAAATTCGCTATCAAAAGCTAGTTATAGCTGAAATATTGCTCTAATTGTAGTGTTATTGTTATTATAGTTTCATTTTATATGTACATTGTGTAACTCATAGATTAGTCAAAAATGGATACGTATATCTTAGGAAACCTCGGTTATGGCGTTTGTTGATCATTAAAAATTTTGTTCGGTTTATAATTTTCTTTCTATTTGATGTCCGCTTTTCGTTAGTGATCGTCTATTTAGTTCGTGTTTACGTGTATACTCGAAATGGTGAAGGAGAAGCCTAATTCAATACGGATATACGACGATGAGGGGTTTAGGCGCCGAGCAGCATGTATATGCGTCCGATCTGACGCCGAAACGGAGGTTATTAGAGTTTTATTGTTACTGCAGTGTGGAGGGATGTGATAATAAGTTAATGATGTGGGTTATGCGTAGGTGTTGCTAGTGACATCTTCGCGGAGGCCTGACAACTGGATAGTGCCGGGCGGTGGTGTCGAACCGGAGGAGGAACCTTCTGTGACCGCGATGAGGGAAGTGCTGGAAGAAGCCGGTGTTATCGGCAAACTTGGACGATGCCTTGGTGTTTTTGAGGTGAGTTTCAATCATAACCTCCCTAGTAAACCTCATTTATAAATCAGCATAAATGTATTACGCACGAAGTGTTTACGACCTAATTATTTTGATAATCAGCAAGTTTATATTGTGCATACTTGTTTAAACTAATATGAATATAATGTAAAGTAATCTTATGACAATGTTTCTTGGTATGTGTCATTGACCTGTTCACTTGGAAAACTGTCCAATTGACAATATGTAGTGTAAACAAAAAATACATGTTTAAATTTCAAACAAAGCACATCTTTGACATAGATTTGTATAACAAGCTATTAAGGAGGTTTCTTTGTGTATTAATCTTAGAGTAATATTAACATACTGAGTTTAAATATCTAAGTCCTTTCTTGTTGTTATTTCACACTTAAATACTGAAAACTGTATGAATGTCTATCTTTAAGCATTATGAGTATACCCTAAAACATGAAAAACTATTTGTTATAATACACATATCTCAGAAACTATTGGAATTCAAAAAATATATAATACTAGCTGTTACCGGCAACTCCGTCCGCATGGAATTTTATATCAACTTTGAACCCCTTTTTCCAGTTAAAAAGTAGCCTATGTTTTTTCTCAGGCTCTAGACCATCTGTGTACCAAATTTCATTACAATCGGTTCAGTAGTTTTGGCGTGAAAGCGTAACAGACAGACAGACAGACAGAGTTACTTTCGCATTTATAATATTAGTATGGATTTAACTTGTAATAATAATAAAATTTCCCCATATTTTTACATTCATATATACTCACAAGCTATCGCAATCATATTCATCCTAGTTTCTCAATAGCATTATGCGGAATAATGCAGAATGTTTAATGTTTTAACTACATTTTTCTTCACACTACGTCATATATCAAAAACTTTTAAAGGTACTAAATAGTGCTTTCGCTGGATGCGTGTTATTACATGTGCAGTACTAGACAATTAACAAATGTTTTTCTTTTATTTTGACATTGATCGAAATGTCGCACTATGCTGTGTAATTGAAAAAGTAGGTATATTTCTAATATTAGGAGGATTTTTTTATTTTCTACTACAGTTTGTATTACCAGTGAACAAAATAATTTATCCCCTTAATATATAATATCTAAAATTAATAAATAAAGTACCTAGTAACACTAACGGTCGATACGTCATAATAATATTACCGAAGGCTAATATAATGATTTTAAAAGTGTTAGAAGAGTGATTTAAAACCTCATCAGCTGCAGGCCAGCGGGCTCTGGTAAATTGTTAAAAACTGGACAATAGGTAAGATTTATCGTTCTTTAACATCTGGTCTTTACCTGGGGCATAGTTTTATTGGGACAGGTACGTTTGTGTGAGTTAGTCTAGTTATTACGGGCGTGTTTACACACACATATACACGAAGCCAGATATTTTTTTGCAATTAATAACATGTTATGTATTGGATTTAATTATGACATGTCACTTTATTATTAAGCTGCTTGGTCAAAATTACTTCTAAGAGATTAGGCCGTGTTATATGATTTCAGATTTATTTGTAAAATTATTTTGGATAAAAAGTTGAAATAAATAAATATGTTGTATATCAGAGCAGATAGATGCAAAGAATAATCAAGATGGTTAAAAGTATTGTAATATTAGTTAATAAGTCGAACCTTCTTCGTTAATTACATTGTTTAAATTTAAACTTAAAAGAATTGTGTGGCATTTGTCAGTTGCTATAAAAAACGTAAGCATTGTGAAAATAATGATATTGGATAATTTGTATTCAAGCAGATTATACGCAATTATTCTGATACTATGAAGTTTTACTTATTAAGAACCTTAGAAAGAGCCATCATGAAGCAAACAATCATTACCTCGGCATCACTACAACTATTACGACGTTACTCTCTGCGTATAATTAAAAGCCATATCTATATTGATGTTGGTTTATGATATTAAAGCTTGACAGACAGATAGACGGACAAAAGGATTTTTATAAAGTACCCTAAAATGTGAAAATTGTGCAATTAATATTTGTTTACGTATCTTATGCATATTATGTCTTCACTAAATGAGTATAGTTGTAATAATTATAATGCTCCTATAATTGACAAATTATTTCTAAATATTGTGTCTGTGGCAAATGTCATGATTTGAATGTTTTGTCTCGCTCACTCACTTGTCACCGCGGTTTTTGAAGAAAAAGCGGGAGCGTCACTCTTAAACAGAAAATGATTGTATTCTATATGATAAATGTGTTAAATAAATATAATAATTAAAGTGTGGTTGTTATAAAAATAAGTCTATTAACATTTCAGTTAATTTTTAAAGTATTCTTAAATATCAAAGTTTAACAAGTTAATTCTGACTAAAAACATATCAATTGCGGAGTTCGAAATCAAAATAAGTGAAACGTAACATAAATAAAGCAGCGTAGGTCAGGTGAAGGCAGCCCTTGAGGAATTCTGTACCGAGACTGCGATATTTACGTAGGGCTGCCACTTGATAGTTTTTATGTATGAATTTTATTTTATTTTCTATGCGTTTTATACGATATTTTTATGTGTAAGTCGTTATTATACATTAATATAAAATTATTCAAAAGATTATGTTTATATTCCATTCGATTTTTACATACTCAGTCCGTCTGGGCGTAAAAATTGTTCGTGTGACAAATTCATATAAAAATATCTTACCTTTTCCACAAACTACTCTACAATAAAAACTCAAAAGGAAATCCAGTAAATTTATATCGGAAAACAGAAAAATGAGGGGAGTATTTGTAATTTTGGCGAGAGTACATTGATTCAAATTCTTTATACTAATACGTAAATCCATACTAATATGTATTATAAATGCGAAAGTAACTCTGTTTGTCGGTCTGTTTGTCTTTCCATCACGCTAAAACTACTGAACCGATTAGAACGAAATTTGGTACACAGATGGTCTAGAGCCTGAGATAAAACATAGGCTACTTTATAACTGGAAAAAAGGGTTAAACGTCCGTCCACGAGGACGGAGTCGCGGGCAACAGTTAGTTTTAGAGTAAAGTTTTAGTAAACAATAGCGCTTAAGCGAACAATTTCTCCATACGGTTAAATTCCTCTTACAAACCAACAATACACATACCATAAAGGTTTAATAAGAATAATAACAACTTTGTTCTGAACGTACTATGACATTATGAACCTACACCTTTTATTAGCATTGTTAATTAACTATAAAAAGCTTCAACAATAGAATATTCGCACGATTCTAAAGCGTACTCGTATAATAATAGCATTATAACATGCATATAGTTTATATATCTATGAAACATTTTACTAAACTCGGCTAATAATAGTATTGAATCTATAACTTTTAAAAATATACGATAAAAACGTACAAGTAGCAACCCTATCAAAAACAGAATTGGTACATCGTTGTTTGAATTCCATACATTTAAGCAATACTAGAAACGATCACGTCTTAAATATTTTGCGTTTATATTTCAATTAATAAAATACGTTTTAATTTATCGTTAAATTATCAACTCTTTCTCTCAAATAATTGACAACAGTCCATAAGAAATACAATTAGAATTTACCATAGCTTTTAAACAAATCTAAATATATTAATTTTTTAATAACTTACCTTCTTTTTCTTTAATTATTAAACACAAATAATTCTCTAGTGACATCATTTGACATTTAAATATATTTAAATCAAGAACAACCACCACAGATAACGCAAATTCGAAAACCATAGACAAACAAATTCTATTAAGCAGAGACTTTAGTAGCTGCGTATGGCATTCATTACATTCGTACCGTAGAGTTCCGTTACATTTGACATTTTATCACAAACATCTCCGGGTTACTGGTTTTAAGTGACTTTTTAACTAACGCTCAATAGAATTTCATTCCGTAGCTTAGTTAATAATGTAAACATACGCTTTGATTCTAGTTTTACTTTGATTCGGAATTCTGTACTGTTTACCGTAATAGCTTGTTGCTTTTTTATGACGATGTATGTCTTACATGCGTACATATTCCCAGAAGAAATAGATATAATTGTAATCGTATACATTTTTAAAACGATTGAGATTATGCGTCTACGATATACTTATTAGTATTTAATAAAATCTCCAAGGTCAATGAACTTACGGAATCGGAAATAAGCGCGCGAAAATTATATTTTTTTTTTATATTTCCGAACATATATTTGCAAATATTTAATTATCAAATATAATTAAATGAGTATAAATGATCCAAAATATTGGAAATATAAAAACGGTGACATAGTAACAATGGCAGCTAGTTTTTTTTTCATAAATATTTTTTCAACTGGCTTCTGCGACTTCAAATTTTTAGTTTTTTTTTTTACAGTAAAACATTGAATAGTAAATTAAAGGTATTCATTACAAAACAACAGTGGCGGGTGTGGCATCAACTCGCGGCCTTAAGGTCGCCCCGGTGTCTAGGAATGTGACTTGAACTTAACTGATCTAAGTTTATTTGTTAAGTTAGACATTTAGTATACATTTGTGAAAAGTATTATACAATTGCGAAAGTATAAGATGAAAATTAATAATAGTACTACATATTCTCATTTTCCCGATTACACTAATAATTATAATATTGTGAAATCATTTAGTCGTTGCTTTTAACACATAATTTTTAACAAGTAATGTCAAAACACTAATTTCTTCCGAGTTCTTCATATTTCTGATTCTATACAGACTGAATCTTCACTTCTATTGTTCGGAGCGTAATGTTATAGGTATAATAGCTTAAAACCTTCCTCGATAAATGGACTATCAAACACTAAAATAATTTTTCAATTCGAATACATAGTTTCTGAGATAAACGACTTCAAACAAGCAACCAAATTCTTCGGCTTTATAATATTAAAGATTATAGATAACGAGCAATATATTGTCAAAATCGCGGCGTCGGTTTGTCTGCTAGTTTCTCCGTAACCTAGAAACACACTTCGGCACACCTGGTAGTTAAAGGTCAAATGGATATGCTAATGACGAGATGAGTAACTTATGTTAAACTTTGAAGTAAGAGCTTTAAGTTATACTGGCATTTGATGTCGTGAAAGTGTTCAAATATTTCGGTTTTAACAATAATACTAATTTAATGTACTTATTGTTAATTACTTATGAATGTTACTTAATAAAATAAATATCTAATAACCTTTTTAATTATGAGGGCGACATTTAGATAGTCTGTTTTACATATGTCATCATTGTTAAGTTAACCTTTCATACAAATGTATTTTTAACTATTTATTACATAAAATATTAGTTTTTTTTTTTAATTTTATTTCAACTATATGATTTGCTAAATATACTTAGCGAATGTAAACTTTTAACGATATCAAATGATTTTATCTAAAAAAATTTTACTTAAAAATGTTTTTTTTTGTATCAAAAATATTAACTCATGGTCTATAAGAACATCTTAAATATTCGGTATTAAGGTGATCGGACATTCACACACATTATCATAACACGTCCGATATTTATATAGCATCTCTGTCACACTGAAAACGAGAAAGCGAGACACATAGACTATAAATATAGTCATAATTATTATTTCACAAGTTTCATTTCATTTAATTTATGACGTCTCCGTTCTTAGGCTTGTATCAAAAACCATCTGATCTTAAGAAATATCGGAGAATGAAAGAAACTTACCTACTACGAGTATATAAAACCCCAAAAATATTATTATTTATTTTCTGTGCTTCCAAAAGTTTCATATACATACAATACTTCGAATTAATTTAATTAAGGGGTGAAATTACACAGCATAAAACAAAGTAGCTTTCTTCTGTTTGTCCCTATGTATGTTTAAATCTTTAAAACCACGTAACCGATTTTCAAATAGTTTTTTTAATATCATTCAGAGTGATCCAATAAGGTTTATATATAATAAAACTTGTATAAAGAGCTAAAAACGCGAAGCGCGGAGGAGGCGACCCTAATATAGGATACTAGCTGTTGCCCGCGCCTCCGTCCGCGTTTACTTTCATAAAAAATTTATTCCCCTGGAAACTGGATAAAAAGTCCTATGTCCTTCTCCTGGCTCTAAACTACCTCGCTGCCAATTTTCAGCTAAATCGGTTCAGCCGTTCTTGAGTTATAAGTGAAGTAACTAACACGACTTTCTTTTGTTTATATATAGATATAATAAACACGGCATACTTGTCAATGAACAGTGATAATGTCACTGTGCTCCGGTCTGAAGGGCACTGTAGCCAGCGTGATTACTGGGCTATAGAGTCTTAACATCTTATGACTTAAAGTGAAGAGCGTCGATGTAGTGCACCCCTGCCCGGAGCAAAGTTCTGGGTAGCACTACATTGGTTATGGGCTGGCGTTTCTCTTACCATCAGGAGGGCGTCCAGCGCGTCTCACGACTTCATAGAATAAAAAAAAATACTTATCTTTTTAAGTGAGTTAAAAATAGTATCTATGTTTTGCGTTAACCAAATTATGACTGCAAATATTTCCGCGTGTTCTAATCTAATTTTTATGCGTTTAAGTTTTTTAGACGCTCAGTCTAGCTAGCTAAGTACAGTTCAAGGCCTTTTAAAATGGTGTAAAAAGTTGTATCGCGTAAAAAATAAATGTATTACTTTGACCTTGTCCAAAAAATAGTTTTAAAAATTAATTTCCCAGTCCATTATTTAGGTTCTTATCTAATAATATCTCATTAATAATAATGTTGTTAAATAAAAATTATTACAAATATTCAAGTTTATTTAATTATATATATGACCTGCTTTTATAGTTTCAAATGCCAGTAATAAGGTAGCAAAATATAAGAGAAATTAAAAAAAATGCATGCAATACATCTCTGTAATAAACTTGAAAATAGAAGAAAATAAAAAAAATAGTAGTTTAAAACCTATATGGATTTGGTCGTACTCCTGTAAAAGCATTTTTTTATTTTGTTCTTAATAAACATATATAGTTAATTTGAAAGCCAGTAGTCGAAGCATTTAGAAACATCATATACACAGTTTTATTATCTTTTCTTTAAAATTATAAGCTTTTAAGATACCAGCCGCTACCCAAGAATGCCTCATTCCACCTTCTTGAAAATAGTTCTGTTATAGTCCCGTTTTTGTTTCCTAATTTTTATAACCCCTAATCGTTACATTAAAGTACAATCATGGATAGTCTGGAACTAGTTCTAGCCGGAATGATATCGGATAGGCCTAGTTTTATCCGACAGGCAATGGCTGGACCTAGTTGTACCCGGCAAGATGAAGGAGTTTTACCCAAAATCAGTCGGCTCCTACTAGGTTTAACTAAGAGTAAGTGGCTACACCTAGTTCTAACCGGCTAAAACTAGATTTAGCCGCACTTCGGGTTATTAGCCGTAACATATAGGTACATTACTCTTAATCCGACTATGACTTCTGAATCACAGACTCTCCCACTTTTGTTTAACACTTCTTAAAACAAGTCCAAACACTTCCTAACACAAACAAATGGTATTTAACCCAACAGATGTTTGTAATTGACTTATCTTCAACACCAGATGTAGTGAGTCCTATTGTTAGCACCTAATAATACCTGACATAATAAAAGGAGAAAACAATTGTCCGATGTTTATTAGAAGCACACGTGTTTTACAATCTTTGAACGTTTTTAACATTGTAATTTTGTTTCCCAGGTTTTGGTCATATTAATTTTGCAGATGTTACGGGTGATTCGAGGAAATTCTTAGCGCGGTATAGAGCTTAATGCAAGCGGTATTATTAATCTTTAAGGATAAAAGATTGGGTTAGCTACAACAATTGTAATTTGGAAACAGCTGTGCTGAATTTGTTGTTTTAGTTTTCTTTGTTAATTAACTCCGTTCGGAATAATTGTATGAATATTGAAAACGGCGGAAGACGACTATTACCTACTAGCCGTACTCCACAGCAATACCGGGATAAATTATGGTAGGTTCTGCGCGAAAGAGTAACATACATCCATACTCAGAAACAATCACATCTATATATATATAAAACAAACACAAGCTTGTTACAACACTTATAACTCGAGATCGGCTAGACCAATTTTCATGGTTATTGGTTCGTTGGATTTGTCTCCGCCCCGAATAGTTAGAATAGATCTTTAAAATAATGAAAACTATATATATATATATGAGGGCTGTCAAAGTTTATATTATAGATCAAAGTCCACGCGGACGAAGTCACGGGAAATAGCTAGTTTATAATATTAATAAGATATATAGAGAATGCAGTTATATATGAAGAATTATTTACTAATAAATTTAATATGACCTTATATATTAAATGTTGAAACGTCATCAAATCGTATAGAAAGAAACTTTCTTGAAATATTACCTTTGACATAACGGTCATAGTAATAGATATTCAACTCATGTCTGTCTTCATTGCACGAAGTAGGAATTCGTATTTAGCAACTGAGTCATCTCAGAGCCTGGGAAGAGTCTGAATCATTGCAGTTTTTACACAGGTGGACAATTTTTGGGGTCATTTTAAGGTCGTTAGTCATACGTGTCAAAAGTGTTATGCAAGTTATTTTTTGTCTTAAGCTATCGTTTGTCTAGGCTTTAATTTGTTTGAAATGGAGGTGTAAGTTTTTAATTTTGTTGTATTATAAAATTTTAAGCTTGCTCTGGAATATAGTACTGTTTCAATAAGGAAAGTTAGTTACAAGTTATGTTTTTACACGTTCCACTCTCTTGAAAAGACAAAATGGCCAGTAGTAGTAATCTTAGGATCTTCTGAAAGTTTCTTAGTTCCTTAGACAATATTACAAACCAGACAAGTCTCAAAAATTATTATTCGCAGGTATAAATATCATTGGAAAACAGCTTTAAACAGTACTAATAATAAACTTATGAATGAATCTTAATCTAATATTGAAATTATTTCACCCTAAAAAAATATAACTACTATCCACTGACCTTATATTAAATACTCAAAAGTCTAAACTGATTTTAGTGCAAAAAAACACCAATTAATTGTAGCAAAAACAAATCATTCCATTGTTTTAATCCAGCTTTTGATGGCTAATTAAAGAAGCGATAAAAATGGAATCTCAACAATAATGAAACCAAATTACCTCAAAGATAATAGACTTTTTAAACGAGAAAAAAACGGATTTCTTATTAATTAGTATGATTTATTGTTCGCTAATTTTTTAACAAGAAACTCTAATTTCTGTGCGGAAATTAAAGAAACGAGATAAGGACTTCATGATGAATGTGCTTAATTAATTGTTATATAATTTTTCGTTGCTACAACATTTTGTGTAGCCAATATAAAAATAATAATGTTTCTTCACACCTTATTAAAACTATTTAAATTAAACTTAAAAATATACTTTAATTCTCTTAATATTTTATATCATAATTATGTTTTTTTATTTCCTCTTCCTTCTTCCACACGATTAAAAAAAACGTCTGTATTATTAATTTTGTTTTAATTACATAGAAGCATATACCGGTTTTACCCCAATATACGTAAGTCCTACCCTTACTCAAAATCATTGTGTCTCCCGGTGACAACCTTCCGTAATTTTTGATTTTATAACGGAAACTAGCTGCTGCTCGCGACTTCGCCGCGTCGGATCTATTTCTATTATTATGTTATAGTGAGTCAATCTTAAAAGATAGACATATACTGTTGCGAACTTTTTTTAGATCATTTAAAGAGGAATAATTCTTTCATTCATATTTTTTGGTATCTTGAACCG
>DWAJ01003677.1:0-14282 GCA_018238005.1 Eurema mandarina
ACTTTTTTTAGATCATTTAAAGAGGAATAATTCTTTCAAACATATTTTTTGGTATCTTGAACCGTTTTCGCAGCGCACGCAATGGAAGCCCTCAAAGATGAATAATTTTCCCCACATTTTCCATTATATCTTCGCTCCTATTTGTCGCAGATTGATGTTATGTAGCCTAAAGCCATCCTCGATAAATGGTCTACTCAATAAAAAAAGAATTTTCAATTCGATCGAGTAGTTCCTGAGATTAGCGCGTTCAAACAAACAAACCCTTCGGCTTTGTCTGCGTGGACTTTCATATGAACTTTGATAGGAAGATGTTCATTCTCCTTTTGAGATGAACAAGCTCGTGACATAAAGGGAATCGTGTAGACCAAGACAATAAAATCGTTAATATAAGATAACAGGTCTGACTTCTCTTACCTACTTTCTTTTATATGGTTTCTTGGACAGCTTTTTCGTTCATTACAGATCCTCACAAATGGCCAAAAGCAGAACTGGTCACATTCTCTCAGCCAACGGTCCAGCTCAATTGCCTGCTGCAACGAGAATAAATTATATTTTTTAATCTAAATATAGAATAGGGCATTTGTTTATCGCTTCTTATGCGACCATGGACAATCAGAGCTGTCACAACAAGCTCTTCGATGGAAAATCATAAACATAGTTAAGGTTCATTAAGAAACAAACGGCACGTGTAAATAAGTATACTGTTTACTTTGCAGGAGTTTCTCAGGAACAATTTCATTAATAATAATGCTACTTAAGACATTCTCATATTTTAGGACTTTCTTATACCTAGGACAGTTGGGACACACTTTCATAATAAAAGATCATATAGTGTTTTGGTATTTATTATGCATTACAAACACACACACACACATAACATAACATAATACACCATTTTTCGTAAAATGTCAACTTATAACTCGAGAACGGCAGAACAGATTTGGGTGACAATTGGTAGAGAGGTAGTAATTGGTAGGTAGGAACAAAGTTCGCTGGGTCAGCTAGTTATTTATAAAACGAAGTTTCAATTTTCTATTGTATTGAAAAATCCATTTGAAATATTTTCGTACCACAAACACGAGGAAATTTAATACAATACGCAAAACGTACGTATACATTTTACATAAATCTACTTTTAATAAAGCGAAACACGCGTAAGCCTCATATTGGTTAACATAAATCATGCCCTCGCCGGTTCTTACAAATATTTCCACGTAATTTCGTTTCATCCAGTATCTTTGACAGCACATGCATTATGTATCCAAATTCACGTCACGAATATCTCATCAGTTAAAGCCGAGCTTACTCCGAGGCACTTAAATAATAAAGTTTGCATCCCAACGCCCCAGGGTGGCTTTTAACTAAAAGAATATCGGATCCCTAGTACCAATAAAGTCACAGGACATTTACTTTGCTATTTATTGCTAGTCGCTACCGTTAAACAACTCCTTAAGTTTGACCAATTTTAAAGTTTCTGCACTTAGTATGAATTAAGAAAATTGTGTTTGTAAAAGTGTTTTTTGTAGTTTTAAAGTTTTACTCACTTTTATATAGACAAATTTTACATTGGAAACATACAAAAGATATTAATTATTCGTGTATTCATACAATGTCAGGACATCTATGGTTCTAAGCACTATTTGTTTGATATTATAATTATATTATACTAGCCTACTTGATATCGTATCAAACCGTCGAAAAAGAAGAAGAAATTGCCCTCTACAACCTAACAAACTTTACCCGTATTAAAGTAGGTACTGAATAACTATAATACATAAAAATAGCAGTATAGTTTACTTTCGACAATGTAAAACTCTAAGTGCGTAATACCTATATGATAGATGTATGATAATTATATAGATTAATATTTTTCATACAAATCCGGTAATTTCACGCTATGTGCAGGTGCAAATGAATTTAATTTGATCAAGTCGGTATATAATACTAGCACTTGACTCCAAGTCAGAGGCCAGTGAATTGTACGCGAATGCCATGCATCGTGTTGTTTTGTTTGCTTTATTCGTCTGCGTTCTGGTAAGAATTTAATAAACTATTATTATATACTAGCGGTCTGACATAGTTCGTTTTGTCAAAAAAATATCCGACAATAATTCGTTTTTTTTATCGCAAAAACTATTTTTGGACATCAACAAACATTAAAAAAAGATTTGGCCAAATTTGTAAAGGCGTTGTTGAGTTTTAAACTTACCAACACATTTTTCGATTTATTTTTATAGTAAAGACTAGCTGGCCCGACGAGCCTTTGTTCATTCTATAGATATCCCACCTACACATACCCGTTTTTACTGAAAGAACTATCCTCGTCAAGGAATATTTTACATCTGCTCTGCTGCTAGATAACTGTTCTCTGCTAGATAACTCTAGTTATGCAAATAGCATTAGGCGAATCATTGTTACATAATAGATAATTTACGTTTTTTATCTACTAGCCATTTTTAGATAAATAAAAAGTTCGTTAAGTATTCATAATTATTACTGTTTTTTTATTTCAGGGTGGAAGTGAAGAAAACTATGAGAAATGTAAATTGGTCATTGAGAACGTACGTATTATCTTTTTGGTAATACTTAATTTAATATTAAAGTTTTAGATATTAGATACGGAACATATACCATAAAACGAATCAAATTATAAAAAAAATCACAATTAAGTTCTATTTTAGCAAATAATTTAAGATCAAAGTAGTTGAAATACATAATATTATGGCTACCTTTTTTAGTAACATATAAAATTGATGATTTTTAAATAACTGTTTTACAGAAACCTGGTAATTCCGACCACTGCTGCAATGATTTTGTAACTAAAATGTCTTCCGGAGTTTTTAGGGACTATGTCGACAAATCCAGGGAATGTTTTAATATACCAACTTCCCCGTTGAGTGTAAGTAGATACCTAATACTATTTTTATTACATACAGCACACGTATTTAATAAACATTTATATTATATATACATTATACACGTAACTATGTGTATATAACTACCCTTATATATGTCTGTTAGATATTACAAACTAGGATAAAAAATTATGATTCGTATTAGTTACAAATTTCAAATAAAGAATAGCTATTCCGATTTTAATAATCTTTACTTTTTTTAATCATCTCGTTAATTCACTCAATTCTTATTCTTCTATCATAAATATAATATAATATAATATTTTAGGCCAGTTACATAATGAATAATATAAAAATTTTACCGAAAAAAAATCTCATTCACAAAAAAACTATGTAATTCCAAAATGTTACTTTAAAAACTTTATAATATGCTTCCAAATAATGTCTTTAAAAGCTGGGGAAGATATTTCATACTTCATATATTTCTTGGAATGCATTTCACAAGTGCAGACGTCGCTTTTTAGTCTAACTTTTTAGAGAATTGCCAATTTCTAACATTTTTGCTTTGCAGGTACTTCGTATATTGCCCCTTAACAGCCGTATATTGCCCTTAATATTATGCCAAATAATTATTTTAATAGAGATAAAGAGAATAATTGAAACTATACTTAATATAAAACAATATAACACTGTCCATATTTTCTTAAAGCACAGATTTTTACAAGAAAAAAACACGCACAATATATTATGACAATATCCATCACCAAATTAATTTGAGTATTTATTTAAAAATAACAAGCAATATGCTATTATGTCTTATATCTATAACTATATAAAAATTAATTGCTGTTCGTTAGTCTCGCAAATACTCGAGAACTAGAAAAATACTGAGTAATGTTGAAACATATAGTAACACTTTTGAATCGTCACGGTATCACAAAACATTTACCACAGGTTCGGAAAACAGCTTCCACAGAGAAGGACCGGCAAGAAACTCTGATAGTTCTAGCTGAAAGAAAGAAAAAGAAGATATTATATGATAAGTGATGACCACTTTGACAATTGTATTTTGTAATTCTTTTAGTGTGAGCGTGACATGTGCTATGCAAAAAAGATGGGTGCCCTCACAGAGTCTGGTGACATTGACCCAGATGTAATCGAGAAGATAATCGAGAAACTGAACTTAGACGAAGATGGAACGATGCAAAGAGTTAGAGAAAAATGCTTTTCTGTGTCCAACCGCGACGCGTATGGGGCTGTCGGAGCTTGCGAACTGAAGAAATTACACAACTGTATACATGCACACAAATCATTCGTAAGTATCGGTATTACTTTTAAGGATTTAATCGCTGCTTTTCTAATGATATGACTTATGACACTCGCAACAATGTAAGGTTTACCATTGATTGAATTTTTTTTTCGCGGGGGGCTTTGTCATAATCTGTATTGGATAGTGCATTTTTATTCTTTTTATACAAGCTAATTCCTCAAACACACGTTATTTTTATTGAAGTATAAAAAATATGATGAGTTTTATTATTAGACTCTTGCGCTAAATCTACTTAAATAATTTTATTGAAATGGAACTTTTTCGTTTTTTATCCTATTGCGCAAGTAGATCCCATCTTATATAATAATATTTTATTTAATATATTTTAATTACAGCAATGCAAACATTGGAAAACCTCCGAACCCTGTATTGAATTCCAAAAGGTTGCAGAAGAATGTGTTGGATTGTTTTGATCGTTTCAAGTTTAATCAATACTAATAATTTACTTTTGATTGAAATTCTTATGATTTCAATAATTAATTAAATGTCTTTTTAATATTGCACATACACAACTAAATTAACATTTATATTATTAAACATTAATTATGTTAAGTTTTGTCGTTTGATTTTTAGTGATGTTACATAACTACTTTAATTTATCCCTATTAATAATAAATGCGAAATTAGCTCCTATCGTCCATCTTTTCCGTTTACATGTCTTAACAACAAAAATGAAAGCTACATTATATCTTAATATGGGGCTAAAATAAGAAAATATGTTTGGTATGGGTTCTTCGTTAAAGCCGTAAGACGCCAAAATATCTATAGTATAGATATATAAAGAGGCAATGTCTTAGTATTAAGACTTGCCTATAACATCTAGCATGTAGGTATTATTTCGCCAAGTGTAATGTAGGAAAACACTTTTGTGTAATCAACTGGTAATCGATTAATATCAATCAAAGTGCGTAGGTAATGGATCAAACGAGCGGGGAGAGTGTTTTCGTGTTTATTCGACTATTCGATTAGTATCCTTTTGATGGAAATCCTACTGAAGTACGGTAATATAAATCATTTAACCCTTAACATATGTAGATATTGCGAGATATTAGGCCTTACCTTAAAATTCTATGAAACTTTGATCAGAAAATGTTATGTAATAGCTTTGTGAATTGTTACGCAAAATATGCCGATATCAAAGTGGTAACATCCTTCAACAAATAACTACATATAAAAAGCCGATGCAATATGATTTCAATGCTTGCTAATAACTACGTAAATATGTGATCGCTTACCACCAAAAGGTACAATAAAAAATCATGTACTCAAATTTATACAGGATTTTATGAATTTTTAAGTAAAACTTTTCTACATATTGTAAGTACAAAAAATGGATCGCGTGACATTTGTGTCGGAACTATGTCATCATGACATAGGACGATTTGGATTGCTATTGACAAATCGTTTGACATATCATTTATCATTGATCTAGGCACTTAAATGCAAAGAGGGTACGATGAGAATCACATATACGAATCATACTCAAACAATAGCCGCTTATATTTTTAAATAACTATTCATAATAATATCTCTCTAGTTCTAATTAATACAAAATTGTCCAGTTTCTCAAATAAATAAATTAACATTCGCGTTACAAAATGTAAACTCGAATCAAAACTGCACAAATATTTAGTTCAACTTTTAAAGAGAAGTGAATTTCTTTGGTATAAAAATAGGGTATTAAACACAAATATAGAGATATTTCAGGTTCTGAAAGACTTTACGATCTAAATCTGCAGCGATGCATGACAGAATAATGATGCAGTGGCATCGATATCTTTGCAAAAGAAATTTTTATCCAAAAATAAAAGTTTGTTTGAAATGCAATAGCTGTAAGCGTAGATTAAGTACGCTTACAGCTCTAGTTAACGTCTCTAGTTAACTACGTGTTTTATTAAAAAATTGTAAAGTTTGAAGGTCCTAGAACCAGGCCGTTAGGCTGAATTGGAACCGAAATCGTCTCCCATAGTAAATCTTCGTCAGGTCATCTCACCAGACATCATTGTTTGAACACAGATGTCATTGTTTTTCGCTTGACAAGCGAAAGCAACATATGACCATATTTCCCTTCCCGCTCTTTGTCACAAGTCCTTTCCCTTTTTCCTCCTTTAAAGGTTGCCATCAAAGTGATGAGGCATTTAGGTTTGGGTTTTACTGTCGTAGATCATAAACACATTTTGTAGTTGACTGTACTACTATGATATCTCTTGGTTGTTTACTTTTTGAAAGCAAATCGAACTATTTCCATTAAAACGTAGTCTTTCCCTCCTTACTTACTCCATAAAGTAATTAACTTCTCTAAGGTTAAATATTACTTGCCAGTTAATAGATTGCTAGGAAGTGACATTGCTTCACTGCAATTGCGGTGCAATTTTTCACTTGGTGTGAACACATAGATTCTCAAGCACGGCTCATTTTTAATCTAGTGTAATATTTTATACAACATAATATTATGTACAAGTAAACAATATAGAAATGAGTCTTCACTATTTTTTTTATTATTAATTTTTTTTTAAACCAAACGAATGTGTTTTGCCTTATTTATAAAGCCACCAACGCATTCGTGAGACTTGGCGGTAATAAGACACCTCTCTTCGCGCTTGTCTTTATAACAGCAATTTCAGGTTTTTTCTAACCTAATCTAGCTAGCTAACATTATCATATCATATTTTCAACCTATATACATTTTTAAAGTAATAATTATAAGATAAGAAACGGCTTGAAATATAATAACAGCACAATTAGTTCTTGACAAATCAAAGAGTACCAGCTTGGTATGAAGTTGTATTGGCGGATTTCCAAGCAAAGATGCGAAAGAATTAAAAACCGCTCCGTAGAACGTGGTTACGTGTCTAACGTCCATTGCCAATTTGTGCCTTTACAAACGAAATTAGGTTTCGCATTAGTAGTTTCTTTTTTTGTGTTTGCAAGGATCTCCTTTAATTTAAGAAAATCCACAAAAGTAATATTGCAAATTATTTAAAATAATAATTTCCCTGAGTGACGGTAAACAATGTATCCGAAAGAAAATTGTCATTGTCGAATAAATCTTTATATAGTTGCTCTTATACGATAAACAAATACAAATTGTAACAAAAGTACAAAAAATATATTATACGATCGTTTTAAAAATAAAAATGAAAAAATAAATAAATCAAACGTAATATTATGAATTTTATAGACTGGTGATCAGCTGAGCTTTTTAAAAACAGTAATAAAAATAAAAAGGAAATATAGAATAAAGAAGGATAGAAATAAAGATAAATACAGCTGCTAGATCTTTCATGTTCCAATTTCCAAATTAAATTTTACCATTTAAGAAATCTTACATTTTATCTTCAAGTACGAAACCAAACAATTAAAGCAAGTACAACAATACTAACAAATTGAATCGCACTCCCGATAGAAAATGAGTTATTTTTATTCTTCCTCGCTGTGAGAGTTCTTTCTGGAAACTTTCAAAGAATTTAATTTTCTCGAACATTCCCTGTGTTTGTCATCGCACGGACTTGATGTTATTTATCTGTCTTTGTTTCTTAGTTTCTTGTATGCGCTGAACGTCTCTTTAAAGTAATTGTTGAGGTCAGCTTTGCTCTTGTATTCTTGCACTTTAAATACTCATCGTATTAACTTAAAATGTATTATGTTCCATATTTTACATAAACCTGCTTTATCAATTTGTTGGTTAGATAGTTATTTATTATTTATTTTCATAATGTAAAGAAGTAGCTAGAATATGATTTTGGAATTGTAGAAAACTATAAGTAATATTATATAAAGGATGTATGGTACATTACAGCATATAATAAGTGCGAGTCAATTTTGCGTACTGTATATAAGTTTTGGATGTTCAATAAATGTTAGGTAGTGTTATATAGAGTACAAGTTTATCTTAGTTAATATTTAGGTCCTCATAATTTTACTCATGCATGCCTTTTTAATACCTTATGTACTTTATGCTAAAATGGTTTACAATTTACAGATAGTATCATTGTAGGTCCTTGTTTAATAAACAAAACAAACAAAAAGGTTTTATCAATTGATACGATTAACTTATAGAGATTTTTTTTTCAGAACTGAAAAAGGGCCGTAGGGTTCAATATCCCTTATTTATGAAAATCAATTAACTTTACTCGTTGTCGAGAAATAAGGGACTTGACAGACAGCTTGACCAACAAAGTTAGCTTATAAAGGGTCGTTTAAACCATAAGAAGTTTCCGATCCATTTTTTTAATTGGATAAATTCTGATTGCCTGCCAATACTTAAAACCGATACCAACCGACTAAAATGCATAGCATTTCAACTTGCCGTCCATGTGTATAGTACGCGTCACGAATCTTTAGCGCTGAACGAAACCTGCGCAGAAGTAAAAAATAAGGTATCGAGGTAGCGGCGCGGCGCGCGGGAAGCGTGATCGTCGGGTGCGCGAGCGTTGATTGGTTGTCCCAGTCGTGTTGTCTTTCTCGCACCAATACGATTATATACGCACAATTACGAGCGCGATTCTACCGATGCGCAGCTATTCTCGTCAATCGCTAAACATAAATGACGCGAACTATACCCTTGCAGATAATTCTGGAAAGAGCCACGGAAGCTTAACACGAAATAAGTCAATAAATTCTCCAACAGTGATCATAAAAGGATCGGTCGACAAACGCTCGTAAGTCGTAACATAATCAAACGTAAAAGTAATTTAGATAATCAGCATGATATTTCAGCGAAATTCACCCGTACTGTAATCTGATTTAAATCCGACATCCAAACAGAACGTCGAGATTAAACGACCCTCGTGACAAGATATTATTGCTTGTAAATTCCCTGTTTTTAATAACGAAATGTAATATTATTCCAACAATCGTCGGACATGTGTCCGATGGCGGATATTCTGAATGAATTGCTCCCATAATTAACGGGAGCTATGAACGATTTTCGTGTTTTGATTTTCATTCAAATCGCGTCATTAATCCTTTGCGATATATTGACATTACGTGTGATTGAATTTTGGTTTGCGATGAGCTATTTCTATACGGATTTTAAAAACAGAAATTTTTTTCACAGTCATTCTAAAAATTAATTTTGGTTGTTCTAATACGAACTGTATGAAAAACGTTTGCCTATATAATTATTTACAGACTTTTTCAAAATTGTGTGTTGTGTGTCAAGTTTCTACCTTATGGGCCCTCATTGATCTTTTGCCATCAAGTGACTATCATATAATAAATACATTAACGTTTCAATAATATCTAAATTCAGTCGCATTAATTTAGCTAAACATTTACTTCGTCATCGAAACTTCTTGAACGCCTCAACATTCTAAACACAAGTTCGACATTTAATCAAATTAATACTAACATGTAAGGGAACTACCTCAGGGATTATAAACAACTGTAACAATTACTCGGCTTAATACCTCAGTGTGTATTAAAATCGATTCGCATAATAATTCTGAACTAATATCTGGAATAGTGCTTTTATAGACTTCTGTTATTATCATTAATTATACCAATTTATTAATATAACGACATGTTTTAATAGAGTTTGTAGCGTCTGTACCCCGATCTGAAGCTCTACTCCGAATGTAATCGTCGTCACTATCGAAACATTTTGATGCCGCTTTCCGGGCTATAGAACTTAACCTCAATAAGAATAGGATTGAACATCAATTCATTTTATGTAAGTACAAATATAACAAAAAAGTTTTTATTTTTATTCAAATACGCTCAAAAACTGTATCAAAACTAGTCAAAATTGACGTTTCTATCTGTTACCTATTTTTAAACCACATTCGCGAACCTATCCTCGTCCATGAACGGAGATGATTGCTTACAATCATCCCCTGACCCTCCTGTTTAGTGACCCGGCATGAAAAATGAGAAATAATTAGATTTAGTTTCCGTAAAGAGTCAAAGAGAAATTTTGGATCAAACGATACCTCGCTTTTAAAATTCTAACGTAATAAAGTTTTCGAATCAATTTTGGCGTCAAAATGATGGGTCGTCCTTTTTTTTAACATTTTTTTATTTTGTTTAATTTAACTTTGGGTTCTTTAGCTATACTGTTACTTACGACGTAGTATCCTGACAAAACTTAATTATATTCCAGCTAAATACTATCAAACAAATATTGAACACGAAAATTCATGAACTCAAACCCTTTGCTCAATCAAAATGCTAGATACAGATATTGTTAATTTACTATGAATTGTACTGTTACTAATTAAATACGAACATAATATAAATTATTAATTCGATAGAACCAATATCCAAGTTTCAACCCCTTACACGAAATGTTTATCAATATCATGTTTCCGATAAGTCATTTAATAAGGACTTATTAATCTTATTGAGTTGGTTTTAAGTTTATTACGAAACTTTCTCATATTATATCGTCTCCAAGCTATATATAGATTCTTTTGTGCCAATTTTTAATATTATTATTTTTAAGAAAAATATTAATAATCACGATTTGTGGATGAATATTTTCGTTTTATTAAGAAGGAAATCCTTCAAATAAAAACATGTTGGTAAAAGACTAAATTGTTACATAAGCTCAATAATTATAAATACCAAGTGCGTTCTCAGAAAATATACATAACTACATATCAAATATACTTGTGTAAATGAAACATATTATTTATTTAGCTGTATATAATTATGTTTAATTTGAGTTTATAATTTGACCTATATTTTATCTGTAAACACAAACTGTCAGATTGACAGAGAGAGGCGCCCGGCGTCACGTGTAGGAATAGAGGTTTCCTGTCACTTTGACACTGGCAGTTATGGTCGCAGGCTTATAAGCGATCCTTTGCCATTTCATCATAAATAGAAAAGAGG
Source organism: Eurema mandarina (assembly GCA_018238005.1). Classification (NCBI taxonomy): domain Eukaryota; kingdom Metazoa; phylum Arthropoda; class Insecta; order Lepidoptera; family Pieridae; genus Eurema; species Eurema mandarina. The sequence continues at coordinate 11,023 of DWAJ01003677.1, forward strand.
TTCGAGGTCATCTTTAATTTACTATGTAAAAGAAGATAGCGTAAAAAGTTAAAATAAATAAAGTGTGAACTGGTGAAGTAATACACATGAATGTTGTTTCTCTTTTCAGGTAATTAGAGTGTTTTAATGATTAGATTTATGTTTTAAATGAAACTTGTTTATAATTTAATAAAAACACTCTATTCAGAGCAACATCATAGGGGATCACCATATCAAGTAAGATATGGTTTCTAGTAAGAAACAATTTTTAAAATGATTATACAATATATTCAGGGTGAAAATAAAGCTTAATAAAAACATATTTTAGAAATTAAATTCTGTATGTAATGTTCTAATAATATAACATCTGAGGTACTTAATTTATACATTCTCCGTTCATAGCATTCTTGAAACCTCATAAGATCTTATTATATCAAGTCTGAATTTACTTTAAGAATTGTTAGCGTCACAGAACCTCCTTCGAGACGAAATTATCATTGCCAACTATGAAAACTTCTCATGAATTTCAATTTTGTACAAATCAGATTTTGCATGTTAACAACTTTTGGGCGACTGCAAAGTTGTTGAACGTCTAGAATTAAGTAAATATGAGTTCCTAATTTAATACTTTACTGTCGAATTTGAAACGTCAGAAATGTATGCTGAAGAGTACAATTTATATGAATCGTGTGACCAGAGTCGTATTAAAACTTAGAAGGTTATATGTTTGAGTTTCCTTGTTAAAGTTGCTTTTAATATTATGGTGAACAGATATAACAACTATTTAAAAGCCGTTCTCAGCTCGAGTTATTCTTTTAAAAATTGATAATACCAATATAGAAATCTTCCAGAAATAATATCCTTTTTCTGCACTCTTCGATACAGGGTATTAACTTCTCTTAAAAAAGATCTGCGATATATTGTCAGCATCAGTTTTCTACACACCCTAACATGTTGCAAGTGCAATTTATTGTAAAAACACCGATGTAACCTTTGCCATTCAAAAAAATACTGTAGAATAAAAAATTCACATACGCCATTCACATATCGTACGTGTTGTTCAAAAATTATTTCACTTAATATTTAGTTTCAATAACAACTTTCTTTTTGGTACTTTTTTTTCTACAAAAATACACTGTTTTAAGAACCTTACTTTTTGCGTGTAGCTCTTTCTCTAAGAAATTTAAAATGATAAATACATATGACGACGGGGTACATATTTCTCATTAAGTTACGGGCTTCAAGAAGCGCTCTTAGCGTCTTTCAAGAAGCCGACAACCTACGCCAGAACTGTAAAGGTCCACAAGTGTTGATGGGCGACGATGGCCACTTTCCATTAGTTGACTCGCTTTGTTTGCTATGTCACGTAATGAAATGTTTCAGAAACGTTTCAATTCTAATTCATTTACGAATCTTCTTCAAACTACGTAAGCTTTATTGGACACGATAAAGTCGCTTAAATATCACATTGGAAGCCGGACAATAAAACGCGGTAGTGAATCGTTGAGCTCACAAGTAGTACACATAGTTCGGATGTTTCAAGTGTCCGGGCAAGGAGTCGTGCCTTGAATTCTTTGCACACTACGATTGGTTCATTCACATTCTGTCGATAGTAGGCAATAAGACGCTTCAAGAGGTTTCGAGTATGCCTTCTCGTTTTTTTTTGTTTGTTAATAACCATTATTAAATCTTAGCTAAAATCATATTAATAATTATATAATCTAATAGGTCAAATAGTGTACAAAGCGTTCTGCACATAAGCTTATCGAGTACATAATAGTAAGTCAGTACACATTAATATGTATTAGTATAGAACTAAGTTAATATAATCTCTTTTGTTTAAAGGATTATTATCTATTATGAGAGACAGATATACCTATTTAAATTAGTCTTTGAAACAAACTAGTAAAAAAACATCATTAATTTACCTTCATAAAAGTAAATAGCGAATATTTGAATTAAATAAATAATTATTTATGGCAGATATCGTGGGTTTAAACATATATTTCGTAATATATTATTGGCACGAGATTCGTTCACACGTGTTCAATGTCCCTCCGGAACAATTCAGTCTAAAAAGCAATCTATATTCGAATATGAACCGAAATTTTGAGTTTATTCTATGAATTAGAAAGTCAAACTGTTGAAACGATATTTATTACACGGACATTCTCAAGATCTAAGAATACATATTTCAACAAATTACCAACACGAATAAGATACATTTTATAGTATTCAAAATTGTGTGGCCTAATATTTCGACTTACAAAATGAACCTTAACAAAATATTCCACATTAGTTGAATAACTAAATATATGGATATGAAGTTAACTCAAAATGCACAAAAGAAAGTAAAAATCGATGCTGTATTTTTTTATACTATGATGTGGTCAGACGAGCTGGACGCACTTCTGATGGAAAGAGAACCGCCAGCCCATAACCAGTGCTACCCGGAACTTTCTGACAATCTCGTTGGCTACGGTGCCCTTCAAATCGGAGCACAGTGTCATTTGCACATCACTCTTCAGGCTTAACTTAACTTAACCAATAAAGAAATATTAATTTATAGAATTACTATAGGTAGGTATAATATAGCTACAATTCTAATCGGCTTTTTACAACAACCAGGCTTAAATATTAGATTGATTCAAAATCATCACGCATGCACGCTTCCAAAAAATATAGATTTAAAATATTCTGTTAGTTGAAAATAATTAAAATGCTTTAATAAAATAAAATACTTTAATCGACGCTATTTTTTATCACCAACAAATTAGACAATGTCTACAAACTGATGTAATATTCAAAATTTAGTATTCATAGACGCTTCAAGGGCACACCACGTAATCTAAGAAGAGACATTCTAATTTTCTCCTATAATATTTCAGAATTTCGTAATAAAAGTAAAGTAATGTCGCTAAAGATTTTGAGCCGAATTACGTGCGTAAATTCTTAGTATCTAGAAATGTATACAATTAAATATCAGTACAGAAAATCATATTTCGTAATATGATATTAACCTACGTCCGCAGTATAAATCTAAATGATAAAAGATATAATTCTTTATAGAAATTCGCAACAACAATGGTCATACAATTTCCTTTTTCCTCAGACTCATTCTAAATATTCCAAGTGTCTTGCTCGTACTGGCTCTCATACGTCAAAACATATTATTTTTCAATTTATAAAATGAAAATAGCACAGCACTAGTAACAATAAATGAGATGAAAATACATTTGAAAGCGAACATCTACAATCTAATGTAACATCGCAATTATATT
>DWAJ01003678.1:0-14282 GCA_018238005.1 Eurema mandarina
TTAGTTGATTAATTTACCACGAGACGTCGCAAATTGATAAATTTGCGAAAATGTGGCCGTAAAATAATACAATTTATCTCTCATTTAGAATCCTACGAAGGTTTATAAATTTCCTAGGAAATTTATACATTTGCTGTTCTTGTTATTTTCCGGTGTCATATACACTAAATAAAATAGATTACAACCCGTACAAGTTGGTAACAAAATATATATCAACTCATAATTAAAATTTCCTTACATTAATCAATAGTCCTTTTGATAAACAAAGCTTTTAGGTGTAACGAAATTTTAGCCGCGACTCATAATTAAAAACGTTTTCAGGTACGTGTTCCCGGAAAGAATATAAGTCACAAATTTTACTAGGCATCGTTAATTTGCTTTACCCACTCTGTAATTTGGGCTTGAACAAGGTATTAACAGGGAAATTATGTTCCACTGTAATTATGTTCCAGTTTACGATAAATTTTGTTTTGATTTTTTATTATGTCAGTTGACAAAGTTTATGACTTAAATTATGTGGCTTTAAAACCTTAAGTACAAGCGTTAGGTATAATAATATTAGTAAAAGAACTATTGCCTGCAAATTCGTCAATAATTTCTCTCAATAAACCTTATTTGTTGTAGAGAGCTATGAAGCCTAAATTTTAACTGACTTAGCCCAGCATAGCATGCACATAGTTTTGCATTTATACTTAGGCATCATACATTTTTAAATGACGTATTCATTTCGTTTTAACTAGCAAAAACATATCCTTCACTGCAACCACATTTGCGCAATGCGGCTGGAATGGACTTTGATGTTTTACGAGAGCAAGAAATACTTTAGAGTTTGTTTCCAAAATTCTTTCCTTTGCTGTGTGGTATAAAACAAAATTGTGTGTTTAATTTTCTCGTATACAAGTATATTTATAATGCACGTAGCTCGTTACTACGAGTAAATTCCGTGTCTTTCTTTAGTTTCAATTACTTTTATAATATATATTTTATAAGCTTCTAATTATAACTGAAGCGAACAGACCCGGTTTAAAGACGTGTGTGAAATAGATTTTAATAGAGATATAAGTAGTAGTAGTAGTAGTTAACTAGTTGGCCATTTTATAATTTTGATCTATATTAAATGCAGCATAACGCTTTCAATATATTTGGACCAGTAAATTTTCTTAAAATACCTAGACAAAAATGCTATTATTTTAAGGAATAAACAAAAGATTAGTTATTATTGTGGTTTATCCTTAACAGATTACATGGCAACCAGGACCAAGTCTCAATATACCTTATATTGTTAAGCATGGAAGAAACGTAATTCCGCGGGGCGCGGCTAGTTTTGAGTATATAAAATACCTCATGAATGTAGCTAACATAGTATAACATATTATCCAATTGTTTTTTTTGTAATTCCATCATAGTGCCCGTCAGCTTTATATATTTAATTTACATTTGTATTTTTCTGGGCTCTGGGTGTTGCTATGTATTGTATGTATGTATTTACAAAAGAAAAGTATGTATATGTAATTTATTCCGTTATCTAGTTGCCATAACACAAGCTTCTGCTTAGCTTGGAACTACATGGCGCCGTGTATAAATGTCCTGAAAATATTTATTTATTTATTTTATTTATTTATATTAATGTACATAAAAGAATCAACTAAACAAAATTCCATGGCATTCTAGTAGAAGTTTATCTCGTATCGTTGTGGAAATTAAGAAACATTAGTCCTTACTTGTTCCATTAACACAATTTTTACCCCTGCTAGTCTAAGCGCTAATTCGGAGCTTGTGTGAAATTGCTAAGAGGAAAGTGTTGTAGGCCATATATTTTCTCTAAAGCTGCAAATTAAAGCGAAGTTTCTCTCCCTAAAACGCCTTTGCTAACTTAATTCAGAGTAATGCAAAGACATTAAAACTTTTAGGTGTTAGAATTCCTTGAATTCAGGTAATGATTTAGCTTTTCTATTGAAGGTTATGGATATGATTGAAGTTTTATTGTGGATTAGCCTTGGCCTTGGTATCATGTTAATATACTTGTACCTTGTTCAATAGTGACACTATCTTAAATAAAAACAACATAGGTATCCTAAACGTAGTTTTTGATTATAACGAGAAAATAACGCAGCGAAATACCGTTTTATAGTATGTAAATGATTCCGTTCAGAAATTCCCAATTCAATACGAAGACAGTTTTGACTTTTAAATATCAGCAAAAGGATATAAAACATTCATTATGTCTGGGTAATTTTCTTTTAGCTTAGAACCGTACCAAATTTCATATGGAATCATTAATGCGTATAATATTGAAAAATGATGAGTCATGCTGCGGTCTCATGCGGTATTTGAATAGTACAAGAGGTACCAGTTACTTTAAAAAAAATAACATTTACAAATTTTGTATCAACTTCGTTTATACGAGTTTCGTTTTATATATTCTCTTTTCGTTTGCTTTTTTACCATATATCGGAGCAGATGGACGAAAAGAATAATCAAGATAGTGAAAACTATTGCAATATTAGTTAATTAGTCGAACCTCCTTGGTTTATTACAATGTGTATTTCAAACAAAAAGTTATATTTCAAGCTTAAAAGAATTGTGTGGCATTTGTCAGCTGCTATAAAAAACGTCAGCATTGTAAAAATAATGATATTAGATAATTAGTATTCAGGCAGATTATACGCCGATATTCTGATACTCTGAAGTTTTACTTATTAAGAACCTAAGAAGCAAACATGAAGCAAACAATCATTACCTCAGCATCACTCCAACTACAACGACGTCACTCTCTGCCACATATATGTATCTACATATTTAGATTTTTCTAGAAAATATTATTTATGTACAAAACTGGTGTTGTAAACATTATGTAATAGAAAGTATCAGTTTAAATTATTCCACTTGTGCAAAGACATTAAGACAGAAGTATACCATTACTATCGACACGCCCTGAATTCTTTGAATCATTCTGCTTAAAAATACATTGCGTGGTTTTAGAGATCTAAGCATATACAGGGACAGACAGTTAACGGTAAGTGACTTTGTTTTGCACTATGTAGTCATTAAAAATCAGTTTGTTTATTATAAATTATACAAGTAAATGTTATGTTCATCAATCTTAAGAGTTAGGTTTCATATTTTCTGAATATATAATGTTCGAGTTTTTTATAATAGGGATTTCTGCATCTTGACAAGACACTAGAAGTGGCTAGTAGGACACGTAGAATGGTGAGAGGTTTACTATGTAGCTCATTCCTTAGAATACTAGATCTGAAGGTTATAACAGATCTGTACCGAGTGTCATTACTGCGAGTAATAAATCAAGCTTATGATATTTATTCGAGACTCTACATACATATAACTTGTCGACATCGAACCTTCGGTGCCTATCGGCAGGCCAGCCGGTTGTTGGTGTTGCTGGTGGAGAATCTCTTTAGTTCAGATGAGGTTTACATCACCTTTCCTCCCAAATCTATCGATGCACGGATTTTCAGAATAATATAAACACGTTATTGTATATAATATACATTGGAACATTTTATTTAATACTTAGCCCATACCATAACCATTTGGAATATACATTGCTTTGTATAACAATAATTAAGAATTTTTCTTATCTTATAATAATGTCTCTTAAAATCAAAATATATCTATTTATTTATCACAGATATAATAATTTAAACAATAAAACAACACAAGCGTCAATTACTAAGCATTTTTGTCATCATATCATATAATTATAATATTTATAAAAAACGGCGCTGCGCTTAGGTCAAAGATGTCAGTCTTGGTGATAATTGAATAATATTTATATGTATATAAAATTTCTCGAATGCTTTGTGCAATTCAAAAATAAACATAATAATTAACAAAGAACTACGTCAACGGTTCCTTAGCTAAATACACTACAGAACCTAATTTTAAATTCACAACCGATTTTTCGTCTTACTTATTAGAACTCACAATTTTTTAGATTTGTTCACGCTAAAATTATTTGGTCGTTTTCTTATCAATTGTTTGCTATGGCTGATGAGTGCTTCATAGAAGTTGGTCATGCGTAGTTGCATTTCAAATTTTTCGCAATGCTCCAGCAGTGTGGGGTAAAGATATTTCAATTCTGCATGGTCTAAAGTAGGGAAGAGGTGATGAAGAGCGTGGTCTCCGAATCTAGTAAGGGACTTGAAATGATTTCCAGCATATTCCACTCTCTCTATAACTGTATCCAGCTGGTGGATTCCCCAATCATAATTCTGCTCCCTGAAATTTAAAAAGACATTTTATAATACGAAATACTTATATTAACATATCGTATTCATTTTTATTAATATGTATTAGCTTATGGTTATTAAAACTTAACGTTAAAAACATTATAATTGTAAATCTTGTCATGAACAAAAAAAGTTTTTATTAATGAAATCGTTATCGACAAAAAGTTGTTTATCTTAATATATAATTTATTATACAAAATAACCTGCTATTTGTAAGAAGAAATATTTAAACAATTTAACTTGGACATAGTCATAATAATTTTGTTGCTCGAAAATATGCAATTTTAAGCATATTTAAATGAAACAAACGGTTTAAATCGTAGCATACGAGTAAAGCAAACACGGCATTCAGTCGCAGTGAACTATACAATAGGAACAGTTCTAGGCAACAAAAGACTGATGATTAAAGTGACATGTCATAGTCGCATTGATACCGGGTATGAATAGTGGCGCAATATCAAATGACCTAATTTACATTTGTAAACGGGTTGTGTGAACGCGAACTAAACAAGTTTTTTGTAGCCGATAATGTGCTGTATTCATTCAGAAAAATACTGTACCTAATCAAAAATACATTCAAATCTTTCCATAACATTCCACATTTGTGCTGGAGTATTTAGCGCTCTACTTGATCTTATTATGCATTGTCTTAACTAATTTAAATATTGGTTATTATATTCGCGATATGTTAATATGATCTTACTTATAATACGAACTTGGTGTTCAAAACTCAAAATGGTCAAGAGGGAGGAAAACTATAATTATGATTAAGAAACTTCAAAAAAATTATTCTAAAGTGTCCACCTAAGGTTTGACAATTCCTAAGGCATTCCCGTTTGCTACTCCTAGATTGTGTTTAATTCGCCACTCGGTAATATAACCTTTAGTGTCGAGGTTATAAGTTGAGAATATAAATGCTAGTTTTTATCTATGATACTGCGATATTATTTCCGCAACGAGTTACAATGCTCTCAAGGTCAGCATATTATTACGAAATTCATAATTTTTTACCAAAAATGAGACCAATGATACAGTGTTGAGTAGATAAGATAATTTTAAATATTTTTTTCAAATAGATAACAAAGGGACTCGCAAATAAAATTAGAAGCTGCTGTTCAAAAACTAGAATAAAATAGTTCCTTACCGTGGAACGTCTCCTTCGAAGAAGTTATTATGGGCGTGATGTCCAGCAGTGAGTCCAAAAACCATGAAAAATTCGCTACCAATTAAAACTGTAGCGAACCAGATAGCTACAACCCAAGGCAGGAACAAGCCGCTAGCTACCCACATCCATATTGGCAATATAAATGGAATAATATTCGCCCATGACAGTTTCTTATCGTGATGTCCAATAAAACATGTAATCAATCTAAAATATTTTCGATAATCATTTATTTTATTTAGGTATTTATTTTATTGGCCTTGATTTTGCAAATATCTTTAATAGATTCTTGATATGATGAATAATTCGCTTTTACGCATTAAGTTGGATTTGAGATATTTTATATATTTATTAAAATGCTAAAAAAGGCAGAGATCATTGGTAGTGGTATAGATATAGTTATACAACAGATATTACCCACAATAAACTTACTCTTTTAATAGACACCCTAAAGAAGTTGCAGCAAATATGACAGGGTAGTAAAATGCGGCCATTTGGGCCCAAATTGGTTTATCCTTGTAGGGCAAAAACTGAAGGAAAGGCTCCACTAAACTTAGTTCAATATCTTGCGCTGTATTTGTATGCAAATGGTGAGACATAGCGTGTGAAATTCTCCAGTCCCTGAAAGATAATAAATTGAATTAAACAAGATAATACCAACATAATTGACTAAAATATGACTACTAAACATAACATTTAAAGGACAATTAGTAATTGACATTTAAAAGTTATGGCAGAGCGAAAGGAAACCTAATTATAAAGGCAAAAAAGATTAGTGTGAACTTGTTCATTTAAGTAATTTTAATAACTATTTTTACAAGTAACGGTAGCTAATGATAATGGGTATTTAATGAAATTAACAGAATCAACCAGTTCTAATTTATCTTAATGATTTTTTAATATCTATCACGTTTTTGTTGAAACCTTACGCGTAATAAAATAAACTAACTGATATTGAATAGATACATCATCCAGTTCTTTTTCCTATGAAAGTAATGATAGAGCGAAACGAAGTCTTATAAAAAAACAAAAAAATATTTAAAATTAATTTGTACAAACAAGTTAAATTCTAATTACTGTTTTTACACAGTAAACAACACAACGCAACGGTAACTAATAAAAATTTATAAAAATTAATCAAGTATAATTTATCATAATGATTTTTTAATATCTGTCACGTTGTTGAGAAACTCACGCGTAATTAAATCCACTGATATTGAATAGATACATCCTCCAGTTATCGGACCTATGGAAGTAATTGTGTGCGGTGACTGTGAGGGCACTTAGCAAATAGCCCAGGCCCAACGTCGACACAGCACCAAACAATAAATTCTGTTTCCACGTCCAACAACACAAAGGACTTCCAATTAACAATAAAACAAATAAAGCGTCGCTAACGTAGTCACTCTTTTTCCTCGTATCCTTTGGTATATCTTTTAGCTTTCCAGCAATTTTCGTTTTCAACGTTCTGTAAAAACCGTCTTCGTTGAATGTGAACGGGGAATTTCTAGGGTTATTGGTCTTCCGTATGAAATATTTGGTTAGCATCGATTCTGCAACATCTATGTGTACGTGATGTGTTTCGAATTGTTCAGTTATATCGGTGCCCTGAAACAATCGCCATAAATTACTATTACAATCATTGTCATAATGGACGTTGGAGTTGAATGCAATCTGTCAGCAGTATAATGCAATTAATTTTAAATTCACAAAGAGACTGTTATATGTGTTGAATATTAACTATCGTCGTAAATAATTAGTATAACTTAATGATATATTTATAAGCATAAAATATAATTTGTATTAATTTTTGGGCTTCCGAAAAATCGCTACCGTTATAAACTTAAATTTAAATGATCTGTCTAGCAAGACCTTTTATTTACGCGAAAAGGTTGCAGTTTACTCGGTAGTCGGGGTCTGAGGTTTTTTCTGTCAAGATATACTTAGTCTTCTAAATTATATTTTTGCAACTTTATACTGCTGTACTAGGTTATACAGGCGACAAGAGATCATTTTTAAATCAAAACTAAGGGCTCTTGTTAAGTCGATTGCGTACAATATAATATTATCGTTCTTTATTTATGTGTTATATTTTCATGCAAATGATAAGCTTTAGATCAAAACCATACTATCAATTAAAATAATGTTTTTTTTATGTATGCTTAATTCTATAGTAAACTATTAATATTTGCCAAACAATACATTATACAAACAGGTTTTGTATAATAAGATTTCAAAAATAACGCAAAACATTACTTTACGTGTTCTTAATTACGTTGACGTAGTTATGAGTAACCTTTATAACCCCAGGACAAGTAAAATGATAGAAAAACAGACTGTGTATTTCAATTAATTCAAGTTTAATAACTATATTCAAGACTTTAAACCTACGATATAATTATCACATAATATTACGTTGTGGTATTAATAATTGTTATTCGTATTATTAATACACGTAGTAGGTATTATAATAGTATAGAAGTAAGAAAATTATTATTACGTCCTATATTTTTATTTTAAGTTCGTAGATGCCAAGGTATAGTCAAAAACAATTAAAAAAGGAAAAATATCATCAAAATCCGTTCACCTAGAACCCTGATTTAAAGACGGTTTAAAGTGAATTAAAATCACATTTTGGGTATATCATGAACTCAAGTTATGAAACCTCTTTTAAATTCTGTCTATAAAACGGCAAAAATAAAAGATATAAAAACGTACCTTAGTATATTCTAACCATTGTCTTCCGCCAGGATGAAATGCAATAAAGTCAGTGAGATCATATAAATTGTCATGAATCCGCCACAGTCCTTCTGCTCCGTCTTGTATTCTTTTAGCAGCAATCCACTGCTGGGATGTCCTGGGCTCGGCTTCACGTAGCAATGGATATGGAAGGTTAGGAAAACTGACCTGCCTTTTCTCGCTATTTGGCACCATTGTCTGCGATATAAAAAAGCACCATTATTCGTTACTAAGAATAGTAAGTCTTTACTTACCATCTCATCTCTCTTGTCTTAAACATATTGTATTTTTTTTCCATGTATGTATTTTGAGTTGAATGTAAGAGCTAGATTGTCCTATTTTGAAGTTTAAAATAGGTTGAAAATAGAAAGAGAAAGTTCCTGATCCAGTACAATCCTATTGTAAACGTGCGTATGTGCGTAACGTGCGTTTGGGTATGTTTTTAAGTTGTAAGTATACTCGTATATTCCTAAAAATAAGTTTTCGTCATTCATTGTCCTTTGGCATTTAAACAATTGTTTATATCTTAAAATCCATAAATCATTACACGCAGAAAAGAAAATTCTTTTGTTGTTTATTTTCACACGCTAACATATTTAAATTTTACATGTTCTTAGCACAACATTTGTATAAGTAAATACCTAATCACATAACCAATGAGACAGTGACAACCAATGATATTATATAATAGATTTGTTATACCCATACAAATCAACTGAAAAAAGTGTTCCGTACAGCAGCGGCAGCACACATACATACAAAGAAAAGAGATAAATGATAAAACCAACAAGAAAAAAAGAGATAGTTAGTTTTGTCAGTTGCGCGTGAAAGCACCGGCAACCAATCACCTAAAGGTAAGACGTCCTAATTAGGATGTTTTTGCGTCTTCAAAATTTTGCGCTTATAATATACCTATTTAATATAATATAATTGGTGACAACGAAATTTCTAACAAAAGGTAATAACCTTCATAAGCTTCTTAGGTCATTTATTAGGGAGCGTGCTTACATATGGTTTAACTTAAACCTTTTGCAATATAATATATTTAAAAATTGGAAAGCTTCTTAAATAGCACATATAATTATTAGTTTTATACACATTGCTGGCTTTGTTATAACTTATACGAAGCAGCTTACGCAGTATTATTATTTTTCTAGATTCCCATTTCCGTTTTTTTAAAGGTTACTCTAAATAAAAACCTGACCTTAACCATACTTACGTGTATTTTGACCCCTTTAAAAATAACTGTCGATTTTACATTCACTACAAACAATATACATATTATATGTACACATACACACACATTCATGTGAAACGACCACGCTAGTTTAATGACCTCAATTCAGGGTTCTTTTTATCGCATTGTACAATCAATGCAATTTGAATCATACTTAACATGTTAAGTAGATTGAACGTTGAGCTTAACATCAGTTTTATTTAAGAACATCGTTATTTTAACAAATTTTTCACTGACTTCAAAAATGGAGTTTCTTAACTCAAACGTGTTTTTTATATTATATCTTCGTGGATGACTGTTTTCTCAAACAAGTGATTTGAAAGATTTTGTTTTGTCAGAAGTAAGGTATCTCAAAGGTTGTCACATAACCAGATTCTGATGACAGGATCCCAGAGAAGGGAAGACTGTCTGATGTCTTGTCGGTTTGTTTTTGTTTAAAACAATCTTGCTAATTTATGTACATCATACATCTACCAGATTTTTCTTGTTGATTCTTTATTATTTAAATGAAGTTATTTATTTCGATAGCAAGCCAATTTTTGATAAGAGTGTGTAAATTATCTGACATCGAAACTAATTAACATTGATTCGCCCAATACATTAACATTTTACCTGCGTTGTTATTATTCCAAGGCTATCATTTTATTTCCTTACATTACATTTTAAACCCATTCGTATTTACTTCTTTGTACTAAAATTATAAAACAAATACATTTTAACAGTTAGACTCGTGATATGTATATTAGGGTCATGTTGTTAACTAACTGTGTTCCTACTTTCACCCTTTCAAACGCTTAAAATGTTATTACGATTTTGACAATGACGCATCAAAAATAATGCGGCTTACTATTTACTATGCGTAATTCTAACTTCCAAATTGGTTCAGCAGATCCTAAGATTTCCAAGTATTATGAGCAAAACTTTACCATTATCTAATACAAGCCGCGGTTTTACTCGCATGGTTACATAGTTTATTTCAATAAATAGATTGAACTATCCTATGTGTTACTTTAGGGTCTTATTTATCTGTTTTGAAGAGCAACAAACATACTCACATAGAGCCTCACAAAGTTTTGCGTTTATAATATTAGTTAGACCAGTATGATTGAATAGACTGGGAATAAAATATTTTTTAAATATAAGAAGGGGCAAACGAGCTGGCGCGTCACCTGATGGTAACTGACCGGCGCCACCCATGAGCACTCGCGGTGTCACGAGATATACAAGTACCTAGATATTGATTGCATACGTATAAATTTTTATGCATTCCACGCTACCACAATTAAATTATAATCACTCTGTTCCGTTGACTTGAAGAAATAATTTGCAATAACGAATTAGTACATTTCTATGTAGGTAAGCTAATATGCTCTAATGGACTCATGAGTCAATGTTTTATTTTCCTTATTTAAAAGAGATGTTTTTCTTGCTTCTGATGATTTATCACGTAATCATGTGTTATTTTAATGTATGTTTGATTTTAATGTAATATTATCTTTATTTATATTAATTATATATGCGAAAGTGTGATGACGTTACCGATGATTGTAGCTCTTTTACGGAATAACTGCTGAATGGTATTGGCTAAATTTTGGCAAGCAGGTAGAATAGACCCTAATTTAACGCGTAGGATATTTTATATTCCAGTATTTCAATGGAGAGTACGTGAAACCGGGGTATAGCTTAACTATAGCAGGTACTTAGACAATTTGCTACATTCATCTCTAATAACATGATATTTTAAACTACTTGCAAAACACCTAAAGCTTAAACTTGTATCGGTTATATAATACTTATTTAATAAAAAGGTACAGTTAGCTATTCTAGGAATCAATCTAGTTCAGTGAATAAAAATGTTGATTGGGTACATTAGGTACATACATAGGTTGATTAGGTACGGAAAATTCCTGGGTACTTATCAAACTTAATATATCATATTATATTATTTGGAGTAAAAGATAAAAACACAGACATCTATTTCGAGATATAATAACAAATAGTACAAAATCTAATTTTCGTTCTGATTGCTCGAACATAAACATTTATACTAATTAATCTATACCACATAAAACTTACCTCATAAACTACGAACTGTCAATTATTATTGTTATATTATATTCACTAATTTCAAGCAGCAAATATTAGTTTAGTTAAATATTAGTTTGTTTTTAAAAATATTAATTATCTAATCGCGAGCGATTCGACCGTCACGCGAAGCTGATTGGCCGTGACTGGTTGCGCGTGAGCCGATGCGATCGTAACTCGACTTTTGGCTTAAAAGAATTCGATTTTTAAATTATAGCGTTATTCTGCCATACGTATAATTTTTTTTTAATGAGTCCGTATAAAAGAATTTAGTTAGGTATTCTAGGAACTATGTATTTGTTTAAGTTAAAATAACTAATAATGTAATGTTGCAGTTATTTGCGTATTCATAACGTTATTGACCTTAATGCTTCCAGTTTTTTCTTCGTTTTAAATATAATAGTATTTTTTAAAGGTCGTAGAAACACTAAAGAAATATGTTTGAAGGAATCTAAGTTATTATTTTATTTATTAACTAGCCGTTGCTCGCGACTTCGTCCCCGTCGATTTCTTTTTCCGTTATTTCTTCGCTCCTATTAGTCGCAGTGTGATGTTATGAAGCCTAAAGCCTTACTCGATAAATGGTCTTTTCAATAAAAAGAGAATCTTTCAATTCGAATCATGAGTTCCTGAGATTAGCGCATTCAAACAAACAAACAAACTCTTCAGCTTTATAATATTAGTATAGATTTGCTACTTGCATCAAACAATCTTTAATTGAATAGTTGTTTTCTTTATTTTGAAATATAATTTAAGTAGAGTCTGATGCTGACAAATAACACAATTACATATTAAAAAAAATAGGGATAATATATACATATTTATTATGTATAAAAACGACAACATGGAAAAGCTTTATGCTTTTAATAAAAAATATGTCCGGCAACTTGACCTTCTTCAAGTATGAACAAAACCAGTACAAAAGTGTAGAATTATTTTTTCCGCTGTTTTATATCAAGATAGTTATTTTTAGTTCTACCTGCATTATGTTTTTATGTATTCGAAATAAAACGAGCCTAACGCTTACTTTTTTATAATATTCTTATTAATTCCAAAATTTAGAGAGTGCAGTCACACAATGATTCTGAAGATATTATTATATAACCATAAAAAATTGGATTTCAATTTTGCCCACATCATATTTTTTTTATACTTTTTCAAATCCGGTAGATCTACTACTAATACAGTACAGTCATCAATTTTTGATTTACTTAATGAAGCCATAAAATTACTCATGCCACCCCCCACTAACTCTAGAGTAATTTTTGGTTGTAATCTACCTCTATGCCACACTTAGCCTAGCAGTAGTTTTTGAGTAATAAATAAATAAAGGGTTATATACTTTCATATGTGTTAAACTACAGTCTAATCTAGTACCTCTACCTCTATGCCACACTTCAGCCAATTAAGAGATATTGCCAGGATATTTTACCCTGGTGTAGTATATGTGGGTAAAGTGTTGTTTGTCTCGGGCGTATATCTTATATATATAAAAGAAAGTCGTGTTAGTTACTTCACCTATAACTCAAGAACGGCTGAACCGATTTAGCTCAAAATTGGCAGGGAGGTAGTTTAGAGCCAGGAGAAGGACATAGGCTACTTTTTTTACTGGAAAAAGGGTTACAAGGGAGGAAGGGGGGGTCAAAGTTTATATGAAAGTTCACGCGGACGGAGTCGCGGGCAACAGCTAGTGACATATAAAAGTCCGGTAGTAGTCTGTCTCAGACAGTCGTTCCGATAGCAAGAGGTGGTATGTAGGCGAGCCAAATATTATAATTGGGGAATACTACACCTGGTATAGCCTAAAATTACGCGGGTATAATAATAAACATATACTGTATGTCGCAGGCGGATTGTATAATCCGCTGTATTACATTACGGCTAGCCGTTTTTAAAACAGGGCCGTTTTGCAAAGCGGCGGTTCAACGTTTAGCCGTATTGTCTTGCGTAGTTTTTGTATCATTATAAAAAGAACTTGATTACTCAGCTTAATTTTTATTAAATTAGGTTAGGTTAGGTTAGTTTTGTATCATTATAAAAAAAAACTTGAATACTCAGCTTCATTTTTAATAAAGATGAGTAAATAAGTTTTTTTTATAATGATAAATAACTAACCTAACCTAACCTAATTTATTAAAAAACTAACATATGGCGACGAATACATTTAGGCGGTTTTTTACTTATCCGAATTCAATACGGCTAATCGTTGAACCGCCGCTTTGCAAAACGGCCCTGTTTTGTAAAACGGCTAGCCGTAATGTAATACAGCGGATTATACAATCCGCTTGCGACATATACAACGTGTAACAGAAATGCGTGGTAATATTTAAGGATCGCAAAGAATAACTAATTTTAAATGAATGTATTAAAATTCATTTTGTTTGAACTATTTATTATCAAGATATTGATTTTTTATTTCTATTGACTAGCATATCGATATTTAAATTTATCGACGCTACGACATCACTTAAGAGCTATCATCTGTTACGTGTCAATGACCGCATGACCCTATGACAATGCATTTCATTGAAAAAGTTACTGCTGTCTCTGTCATTACAATTCGAAAAGTGATGTAACACTTTTGTTTTGATTTTCATATTTTCGATTTTATTTATGAATTAATGAAATAAAAAATCTCAAATATGTTTATTTTAATGCGGGGACTTGTATATAGACTATCCATGAGCATCTGAACAACACGCAAAAATATTACCACACATTTCTGTTACACGTTGTATAGGCTATAAGTAGACAGTAAAAATTTATTTCCTTCTTTTAAGGGATTTTTTTTATCTAGACACGCCGA